>JAPMOR010039891.1:111719-157057 GCA_026543865.1 Argiope aurantia
TATATATATATATATATATATATATATATATATATATGAATGATAATGTTTTTGAGTTTTGAGCATTTAAGAACATTTTTAGTGTCACAATTTTTCTATCGTCATCCTTATTATTGCTATATAGTAATGTTAGATTTCACCGTGATAATTTCAAAAAGACAGCATATATTAAAAGGACATATTTTTATAATTTTTTTTGTCAAAAACTTGTTTTGAATGTTATTGAATTGAATGTTGTATTGTTATTTTTGTTGCCTTATGCAACTTAAATAATGAGGAAGGAAGATTATTTTCCATAATTCAAAGCATATGTCTCTCTATATGTTATAAATACATGTGAAATCTTCTGTTGTGGATCAATTGTCTTCTAGTTGATGTGGCAAAAAGTTTTCAGTGTGTTGTGCTTTTTCCTGTTTTTGTCCTGAACTTCTGAATACAATTCAAAGTTTTAAAATCTATACCAAATTTGCTTTTTGTATATCTTCAAGATAGGTATTAATTGAACTAAACTGTAAAAGTCATAATGACTACAAAGTTAGTAACAAAAATAAAAGGTATAGTTAATGAACAAATGGCTTTTAGGCTTGTTTAAAATCTTGCATGAAGAAAAGGAAAAGAAGAGAAAGTAAATAATATAATTATAAATTTTATAATTTAATTATATAAGTATGTATTAGTGAAGTTTTCTTAAGTTTCTAATTTTTTTTAATGTAAAAAAAGGTCATGTAATCTAAAAATAATTTTGCAGTGCTGATTTTTAATGTCTTAAAAAATACATTTAACTCTACAATGGAACAAACAGCAAATTAATTTTGATGCAATGTTTTAGTTATTAGTATGTTTTGCAATTCAAAGTTTTTTCCCCAATATATCTTTAAGGGTATTTTCTTAGTATTAATGTTGCTGCTTTGACTTATGTTAAGATTTCTAGAATGTATCATTAGTAGCACTAATTCAATTTACTGACTTACAAGGATTTGAAAATAATTTTTTTCTTCTCCGTTTTAAAATCGAAAAAAAAAACCCAACTTTTTTATAAAACTTGGACTTTCTAGGCTTCCTCACAAAGTTGAGTATAATCAAAATAGTAATGCTAATTATTTTATTTTTACTTTTACAATTAAATCATTGATTTCAATCAACTCTTTGCATGCCTTTTATATCGAATAATTCAGTTACAAAAAAAATTTAATTGCCATATCTATACTTACAAATTTTTTTGTGGGTTTTTCTTATTTGAAGTTTCTGTAGCAAAAGAAATAATTAATAATATAATTTATTTATATCATGAAAATGTTTAAAAAAATTTGTGTACCAATTTAACAAATAAATTTTATTTGCATGATTTTCTCGTTTTGTGTGTGTTTAGTATATAATATGTTAGCTTTTTATTATTTAATTTTTTCTAAAATTATATTTAATTTTACAAATCTTATTCTGATATACGTTTAGGTTAAATTTTAAAATATGTCTAATACATTTTACTGCTTGTATTGCAGTTGAGAAAGCTGCTTCAAGAACCTTTGATCCTCTGGTTCATTACATTAATACACGGAGAATTAAACGTGTGACCAGGAGAGAATACAAATGTCCACAGAAATATTATAGGAACTGGCAAAGAAACTACTGATCGATGGTTGTTTGTTATGGGGGCACATTATATTTCTTATTTTTTTTTAAAGCTGTATTAAAGTATTATTGAAAATATTCAGATTACATTTTTTAACATTAAAAAATCACTTAAATCAAAATAATTTTTTTTTTCAATTCTGTATCTTAGTTGTAATTTTTTAAAAAAAAATCTTTTATTTATTTACTCCAGGAGATCATTAACATCAATCTGTACAATAGGGATTCTATATAAATAAATGTAGTTAGTATTTCTGTCAAACGAACTGATTCCAAAGGTGGCTAGATGTAAATAAATACCAAATAATTTATTAAATATATGACATCAAAATTTTGACACAATGAGTAGAAATAAAAGATGAATCAAATTAATTAATAAAATAAAAATTGATGTTTTGACCACTTTTCAGGTAATGTGCCCTCTAACAAATTGATTGCCAGGATAACTGGTTTTCCATACATTTTTAGAATTGTTATTTTTATTGAGTGTAAATATTTTAGTCACACTTTTTTTGTTTTGTTTATAATGATATATATATATATATATATATATTGCACATGTTTTTCGATTTTATTTAATATATGTAAATTCAGTTGAAGATCAAATTATAAATTTATTTTAAAATCATGTACTCAAACTGTGATCCTACTTTTGTATTGTGTGTGCTCAAACTTGTGAGCTTATTCTTTGTATCATTTTTGCTCAAACTTTGAGCTTATTTTTATATCATGTGTGCTCCAATTGTGAGCTTATTTTTCTTTATACTGCACTCAAATTATGAGCTTACTTTTATAATCATTATTTTTTTGTGTGTGTTTTTAAAGAATAGAATGATTTTTTTACTCTTATTTTTTGTTTCATTTAATGTCTGAATATTCTATTTCTGAATATACAGTAGATATACATATTATATTTTAACCCTATCATGATAAAATTCTTGTTTTGAATTAGGAAACACTCTCGCATAATTTGAATTTAAAATTTCTGATCAGATTAAATATTTTCAAAAATTCTTAACTTGGAAAAAGGCAAATTTCTTTTTTCCTGTTTATAAAGTGCATATAACGTTTGATAAAAACAACATAACTGATTTAATTTTTCCTTAGTTCCTTAAAATATGAAATTTTTTAAAGTTGTTATGGATATATAAATATTACATAGCATTCTTTTTCGTTTGATATTGCTAATAATTATTGCACAGTAATTGTGTGTAAATGAGTTCCTCTTATACTCTGCAATTCAAATAAAGTTGATCTCCATTTTAGTGAAGATAGAATAAAAAATAAATAAAAATGTAGTTATTTCGAATGTATAAATATTTCATTGTTCTGAAAATAATTTTTTCTTTTAACATTTTGTTTTGGGAAGAAGTTAAATATTTCAATAAATTCTAGAAGCTGGAATTATATTGAACTAGATATGAAATTTGTATGATAATAAAAAGCATTTAAAGTCTCATTCTTAAAGAATAAAAAATCAAAATAGAAAGAAAAAAGCTTATTATCAGAAACATTAATTTGTAACCAATCCCTTTTAGTCAAGATATTTTACGGCATCTGTACATTATTTATCAATGTTCTGAATGCTCTATTATTATAAAGATACTGTGACTATGTTTTTGGACATTTTAATAAGGATTAGATTCTTTTTAGTTAATTTCTCACGTCGATTCAATTTACACAAATAATGTAAAGTTTGGTGCAATTCTACAAGTTGAAAATTTTGTGTGCAGCCATGTGGGAATTTTGGATAGTTTTACTACTTTTATATTATTGGCTGTTTCATCTTTGCCTAATTACTGTGAAATAACAAAATGTTTAATAATTGGGGGGGGGGGGACAAATCTTTGACATCTCTGAAAAATCTGTCTAATATTTGCAGACCATATATTAAAGTATTCGATTGGAAAGACTAACATACAGAACCATCAAGCAGAATGGAATCTTATCTCATTTTGCAGTTCAGTAAATTCATTTCTGTTGTATACATTTAATGAAGATCAAGAGGTAAATGAAGTCTTCACTATCAAATGACAATCTCGATCACCAAATTTGGCATCAGTAGATTAGTGACTATGGGTTTATTTACTTGTGTACCACTTATGTAATAGTCTTGCCATTCATGCTGGTTGAAATTAAAAATGTTCAGTAAATCATTGGTAGAATCGAAACAGGCACAATGAACTTCCTATCTGTTGCAAGCATTATGGTTTGCCTTACTTCTTTATTATTTAGTGGAAAGCATATTGACACTTATGACTCTTTTACTGGCTTTTGAAGTTACATTTTTGCTTTAAAAAGAAAAACATGTTTTTTATTATATTTTTGCATACAAAATTAAGGTTTTAGACAAGAAACAAGTCCCCAGATGTTTATTTTTAGAAATGATAGTTGTGTGCTTCATAGAATTGTGAAGAAAAGAAAAACATATATTAAAATTTTGATGGTAAAAGAAAATTATTTATAATTTTCATATTATTCACAAAATTTTTTAAGTCCTAAGATAGTGTGAAAATTTTTGTATAATAATAATTTGTATGGAAGATAAGTAGAGAAGGTGTTAAAAACTGGATTTATTTTTAATTAGCCTCTTTTTAAACTTTAAAACGTTTGATAAATGACCATTCTCTTGTACCTGAAGAACACTGGCCAAATTTCATCAAGATCGATCAAAAACTGTAGATTTAAGTTAAGACATGCAAACAAGCTATCTTTTTATATGTTATGGTCAATGTAATAAATTTGTGATTTTAATTATAAGTGGTAAAACTTATTAATCTGGTTATTACATTGATAGGTTATTAACAACTTCTGTTGGTATTAATAATAACCGGTCAATATAATAAAAGGATTAATCATTTTTTTTGGTTATCTATCTATCCTAATAATAATGATGAATGTTTGTGTCTATTGGCACGCTACAGGCTGGACCATTTACTTATCGTTACTAAGTTTGTCACAAGTATAGGTTGGAACTGTGCACTTTGAAGATTTTGTTTGAAATTTAAATTAAACATTGCTGAATTATGGCGTTTTTCCTCAATAACCTCCAAATAACCACTGTATTAAAAATGAATTTTACGTCTTTTTAAATTATAAAAAATAATTGCCTTTTTTTTTAATGCAAATTTACTGTTGTGCAAATTTTTGCTATTTTTAAAAATATTTTTGTATGCCTAATTTGTAACAGTATATTACACTGTTTCCCTGAATTTCAAACAGTTTTTAGCGTTTCATTAAATATTTTCAAGTGATTTTCTTCCATTTTTGAAAGCTGAAGAAGGATTTTAATATCTGTATCAATGTAGTTTACAAGAATAGTGTTACGAAATTTTACCAGGGTTCGTTTGGATAGTGGAAGTTATATGGTGTGGAGAACGCTCAATCAGCAGGCAGAAGTAGAATAAAAACAACGACTTTTATTTACACGAAGACACACAGGACAGCACAAAAACGACAACTATATACAGCACAGAAGACGATTATCTCCAACCGAGACGTGTAGCATACAACAAGAATCTACTGCAGACAGTAGCGCACAGCTCAGTTCAGCACTAGCTTGACTCCGTCGCTTCCGACTACTCTGTCTTCGACTTCTCGGACTACTACTCCGTCCTCTGTGTCTTCAACTTCGACGACTGTCGTCTACCTTCCTCTGGCACACAAGGAAAATCATTAGGAGCGCCGGCGCCCGTAGGGCGCCATCTCCGATCGTCTAAAAACTTGTAAGCATGACTACCTCGTTTGTTCATGAGTGGATAGAGGTCTGGATCAAAGTGGAGCAGGGTCTTGAATGCGTTGGAGTAGATGACTGCGATTCACGGAGTACCCGCCCGTGATGGGCTACCTCCGAGCGTTGCAAGTTGGAAAGCCTGGCGAGAAATGGTTCGACCTGAACTGTTGTGGTCCTGGCGATGGTAGATAGAGAACTGACAGAGTCCTCTTTAGAAAAAGTCCGCATGGCAGGTGAGGGAGAGTGGGTGTAGAGTCTCGACCAATGGGAAAGCAGACCGTCATGGGAGTAGGAGAGGGTGATGCAGGAAGGTTTTCTCAGTTCGGTGGAGGATACACTAGTGTTCGTGAGTGGGCAATCAGGAAGCTGGGTTATTGTAGTGGAGAGATCAAAACCTTTGGTGGGACTTAGCGGATGAGAGCATTCAGGATAATCATCTTTTTCTCCTGCTTGTTGTTTGTTTTCTTAGATTGCTTGACTGCCTCAATTAATATGGGGAATTCTTTGAGCACTTCTCTAAGTTCTCTTAGGATTTCTAGTGTCGAGGGTAGTTCTTCATTTACTGTTCAAGTAGGCTCCTCGTGCTGTTTTCTAGGTGTGGAGATGGGTTGGGGGTTTTGTTTACTTGGTTTTTTTCTCATTATTTCAGCATACGTGGGTCTTCCTTTTATTAACGTTAGCTTGGGGAATTTGGAACATCTTTTCCAGGCAGCTGTATGTCCGGTTTCGTTACAATTTACGCAGACTGGGTCCTTGATTTTTTTCTCTAATGCTGCAGCTCCTGGTAGCATGAGTGCCTCCGCATTTGGGTGTTAGTCTGCAGTTCCTTGCTGCATGAAAGAACCCTGCACAGTTATAGCAGATGGTTGCAGATGTTTTTCTTCTGTAACTTTCTATTTTAATCTTCAGATTGAGGAGGGATTTTTCATTGTAAATGTTTTGAGCATTCTTAGTCTTCTTGAGTTCTAGTAGGAAGATTGGGTAAAGTGTCTTCATCCTGTAATTTCTGAGCTGGGATATTCTGATAATTTTGTAGCATCTTTCTTCAAGTTCTTTTACTATTTCATCTTTATCAGCATCTATGGGGAGTCCTTTGAGTATGATTTTAATTGGCCTTTCATCAAAGCTTTCAGAGAGAGTGAATTCTTCCTTCTGGATCTTTCTTCTTCGTTTACTGGTTGTATTGCAATCATGTTCCTTATCAGCCTATTTTCCGTTTGCGGGAATTTTCTATGGATCTCCTGGAGCGTGATATTGTAATTACTGGTGAGTTTAAGATTTATTGTTGCGGGTCTAGAGTTTGCTGTTTCTTGGGTATCTTGGATTTGGCTTAGAACTTCGAACCTGTTTGTTGTGTCCATGCTTTCTGATTATTCGTCAATTTTCCTAATTTTAGCAGCCTTTTTTGGGTTGACTGGTTGAAAGTTGTCATTGTTTGGGTCTTTCATCTTTGGGTTAACCTGTGCTAAATCATCAATGTCCATTTGTTTATCATCGTTAATAGCAATGCCTATTTCAAAGTTGGAGTAATTAATTCTTTTGGGCATTGTTGCATTGACTATCCATCCAAGCTTCGATTTCTTTTGTAAGATCTTCGTCATTGTATATATATGGGTTCTGTAGGGTTGTTTTTCCAATGGGGGAAGAAACTTTACTAGACCTATTGCTCGTTCCCGAAGTTACTGTGTGGTTATCATCAATTCTGCTCCTAACACGTCCGTCCCCTTCCATGTCTAGAGACGGAATGAAATGGAGGTGAAGGGGTAGACGAATCAGAAGGCTAGTTCTCGGCGGTGGGCGTGGCTTGTTTGTAGTGGGGTCTTCGGCAAGGAGAGCATCTAGAATTATGAGGAGCTTTTCGCTCTTGTTTTTTGCTTTCTTGCTTAACCTAATGGCTTGAAGGATATTGGGGAATTCGGTCAGTAGATCTTTAATTTCTTGGATGTCGCTTAAGTGGTTTTTCATCTCTATTATGTCTTCCATTCCCTGTGTTGAATTGGCTTGGGGAGGCTGTGGGCGTCTGGGTTTTGGGCTTGGGTTGATGGTTTCTTGGGTTCTTTGAGGGTTATTTTCGCTTCTTTTGGGGATTCTTCTGGTTGCTACGTCTGCATATGAACTTCTTGGGTGGTTTACTATTGTGGTCTGGGCTCTTGGAATTGCAGGACATCCCTTCCAGACTGCGAGTTGTCCGGTCATTTTGCAATTGATACATACGGGGTTCTCTATTTTCTCTTTTATTTGGCAGTCTCGGGTGGGGTGCTCTCCATTGCATTTAATGCATCTTCGTTTGATGTTGCAATTTCTCGCCGAGTGATGGAAGCCAGAGCAGTTAAAGCAGATGGTAGCTGTAGGTTTGTTTCTGTAAGGTTCGATTTTGATAGATAGGAAGCAGAGATTTTTTAGGTTGTAGATGTTCTTGTAGTTACCATATTTTTTGACTTCTACGAGGAATAGGGGGAGGAGGGTTCTGGATCTGAAGTTTTTCATCTGGCTTACTCTCTGGATTTTGTAGCTATTGTTTTCAAGATCAATGTGTGTTGGTATTTATGGGGAGACCTCTGACGACAATTTTAACCGGTCTTTCCTCAAGGGCTTCGTTCGTGATAAAATCTTGTTTTTTGGTCTGGAGGAGTTGAATGATGTCTAGTCGGGCTTTTTCTGTTCTGGGTTGAATTTGTATATATCCTCTTTGAAACTGGTTATCGGTTTCTGGGTGTAATCTTTTTATCTCTTGTAGGATAAGATTGTATTTGTCTTTGATGACCAGGCTTATAAAGGCTATGGATTGGGTTGGTTTTTCAGTTTCTTCTTGGAGGTGGGAGTAGGTGTTATCTGTGCTTAATTGAAATTTTTCTTCGGTACGGGGCTTTTTGGCTGTTTTCTTAGGTGGTACTCGTTGGAATTCGTTAGGTGATTTCTTCTGTTTAGGTGGTGTTGGAGAGGTCATTATGGCGTCTGAATCTTTTATTTGGAGAGAATTTGATTTTTCAGTCTGAGGTTTGCTAGTTGATGTAGGGGTAGATGGGATGATGGTTGGAGTTGCTGGTCTGTCTGCCCAGTTTTCTGAGCTGACTTGAGTTTCCATGTTTTCAGGGGGAGCAGTCTCAGGATAAATAGTAGAGCCGTCCTCGGCTTTCCTGGCTTCGAGAGGAATCTTAGTAATCGGAGCTTTGCATATGAGGCATTCTCCGGCAAATGTGAGTGTAATTTTTTCGCAAGCGAAACAAGTTGCACTATGTAATAGGGCCTTTGCGAGAGCAGTTCCGGCGTCCATTCACTTGGAGTAACAGAACAATACCTTCCTTCCTCTGGCAGCTGCGGCTGCTTCCTTTTATAGGTCTCGGGAGGCGGAGCTAGAAGCCTCTCAACCAATCATGAACGTTCGAGGCGTATCTCGGCTCCTACTGGACGGATCGGGAAAATTCTCGAAATTTCGGGTATAATCTATTTTGTCACCAAATTGGTCGCCAAGCTCTGGGACCTCCGACGCGCCACCTGGACTCCGTCCCATTCAGATGACTGTAAAACTTTCTTTCTGTTGATGGAACAAACTATGCTGGGAAGCCGAATTGCAGGTTTGTAACAACAGTAAAAATAAGAGTATCGAGAAATATAGATGTATCGAATTTTTTTGGATGTATTATGTTTTTAATAGCCATAAGATGTAATGGGACTGTTCCTATTAGAAAGGATCATGTACACAGTAAATAGAACTAAAGTAAAATAATTAAAATAACACTTCTTTAATAAGAAGTAATCATGAGCATGAAATTATATCTTAACGATTTATCTAAAAACAAATACAAAAGTGTTCCTGCCGTACCGGCTGGTCACCTGAGACGACTAGTTAATAAGCTATTAATCATAATGCATAGCTTGACATGCAATTGTTTAAATTATTATTTAAAAAATGTTTACCATGAATGTACATAAAATCTATACTTATAATAAAGCTGTGTGTGTGTGTGTTGGCGCTCTCCAGGCCAGACTGTTCGATCTACAGTTACCAAATTTGGCTCATGCATACCTTGGAGGTCAGCAATGTGCCCGTGGGATCCCTTTTTATGAATTTTTAATTATTATTTAGAAACTTACTTTCCCGCCAAAAAAATCTTCATTTCCCTACTGCCAAATGAGTAAGGCTTTGTTTTTTTCCCCACACTAACAGTACCCTCCGAGAGATAAGGCCTGCTGGCTGTTGTAATGAGTAATCGCGGCTAAGAAGGACGGATATTAACAACGCATAAGTTCCGATGTATGGTGTTATGCTTCCTCGACAATTTTCGTCAGTTCTCTAAATTATCAAATAATTGCATAATATACTAATTAAAAAATATTACTTTGTATTTAAAAAATGGACATCTAAATAATTACAATCGCGGTTTGAGAATTTCCGATATTGACTATCGAAATTTCTTGACAACTTTCATTATTAAAAACACATTCCTCGAATTATTAAACAGGTGAATAATAATTGCTTATTTACGAATTATTTATTATCTGTTTGTGTAAAATAGATGTTTACATTAAATTTTCTTTGAAATGAAAATTTTTAGTTCTCAGGAATTTTATTTTTTAAAATGGAAGCTAATTAATAGTTAAAGATTTACATGTAGGAAAAAAAAATTGCTGTAAACAAAAAATTTGATTAGTAATATAATGAGATTATTCATTCATTTTTTTTATGCTTTATATAAATATTGGATTTAAAATTTTTTACTAGAAATGTTTGTTTAAAAAATATAGTAAATCTATGAGCTGTACTTGTATAAAGAAATAACATATTTTAGTTAATAAATATGAATGAATTAAGAAATTGTAAAATATAAACCAGATGAAGACACATATTAGTGAACATTTATTTATTTCAACATAATAGCAAGGAAAAAAAAACAATTATTCAGAACTCGTACATATACAAAATAGAAATACTATTAAAATGTGATTAATAAAAAATTATTTTTATGTACTATAAAAAAATACAATTATTTAGAATACATATATACAAAATAGAAATATATCAGTAAACATTTATTTATTTCAACATAATAGCAAGGAAAAAAAAAACAATTTTTCCGAACTCATACATATACAAAATAGAAGTACTTTTAAAATGTGATTAATAAACAATTATTTTTAAGTACTATTCAGTTTGTTGCAAAAACTTTTCAAATCATAGGCAGAAATGTAATTGCTGAAAGTGTGTGAAATGTCATTAGACAAGCTGTAATATAAAACTCGCACTGTTAGAGAGAAACTGTTTATCAGCTTACAAATTCAGAAGCATTTGCAGTTTGCAAAAACTCATCAATTTAAGACCAATAACCTTTGGAAGAAAGCTATATTAAGTAATGAAAGAAATTCTCAGCATTTTTGGCATTGAAAGTCATCGTACTGTATGCAGAAAGCCTAATACTGCTTTGGATAAAAAAAACTTTACGTCCTGCAATTAAACATGATGATGACTCCGTCATGATTTGAGGTTTCCTGGCTTCATCCGAGGTAGGAAATTTAACTTATAGATGGCATTATAAACGATATGGTTTACTTAGATATACTTCGCAGCAATCTAAAAGAAAGTGCTAAAAATTTGGGTTTAGATGGAAGTTTCATTTTCCAGTGGGACAAAGACCCCAAACAAAATGCATGTAACGTCAAAATAGGGTGTCTTTTTCATTATAAATAGCAGTTACACACACCACTACAGTCGGATTTATCAAGTAAAAGTAAGGTGTATTCACAATTTTTTGAGCCACTTTATATATTGTTACGAAATTTTCTTTACCGGGGTTCGTTTGGATAGTGGTAGTGATATGGTGTGTAGAACGCTCAATCAGCAGGCAGAAGTAGAATAAAAACAACGACGTTTATTTACACGAAAACACACACAGGACAGCACAAAAGCGACAACTATATACAGCACAGAAGACGATTATCTTCAGCCGAGACGTGTAGCATACAACAGCAGCATACAACCAGAATCTACTGCAGACAGTAGCGCACAGCTCAGTTCAGCACGAGCTTGACTCCGTCGCTGCTCACCGTAGTTTCCGCCTTCTCCGCTCCGTCTTCGGACTTCTCCGTCGTCCCGACTACTGGCTTCGTCGTCTCTCAACTCGAACCTGACTCTCTGATGATGGAAAACTTTCTGGAGCACCCGCCTTGCAGAGCAAAGCTATCTCCAAGATCCTGGTGTTTACGCCCTGGCGTAATAAGTTGCCCTGGTCTTATGGGCCTACTGGCAGAGGAAGTGGCACGTCGGTACTGGTCAAGAGGCAAGGAGAAAAGGAAGAGTGGCAAGAAGCGTCTTCTTATGTAGTATTGGCGGCTGACGAATGGGGAGCCTTGGTGTTTCAGGAATGGCCAATCAGGAAGCTGGGGTGTTGTAGTGGAGAGTTCGATGCTTTTTGCTAGACTTAGCCGATCAGGGCATTCAAGATGATCATCATTTTTTCTTCTTTGCTATTAGTTTTCTTGGATTGTTTAACGGCTTCTATTAATTTGGGGAATTCTTTGAGCACTTCTCTTAGCTCCTTTAGGATTTCCAGGGTTTCTATTGCCGAGGATAATTCTTCATTGACTTTTAAAGTGGGCTTATCGAATTGTTTTCTAGGTGTGGGGGCGGGTT
Organism: Argiope aurantia; assembly: GCA_026543865.1. Taxonomy (NCBI): domain Eukaryota; kingdom Metazoa; phylum Arthropoda; class Arachnida; order Araneae; family Araneidae; genus Argiope; species Argiope aurantia. The sequence continues at coordinate 123,710 of JAPMOR010039891.1, forward strand.
GAGCATCTTGATTTCTTGGATTTTTCCTCATTATTTCCGCGTAGGTGGGTCGACCTTTTATTACTGTGAGCTTCGGGAATTTGGGACATCCTTTCCAGGCGGCTGTGTGCCCTGTTTCACTGCAATTGACGCATACTGGGTCTGGAATTATTTCTTTGATACTGCAGCTTCTAGTAGCATGGGGGCCTCCGCACTTTATACATTTTGGTGTCATCCTGTAATTCCTGGCGGAATGATGAAAGCCTGCACAGTTGTAGCAAATTGTAGCAGTGGTTTTCTTTCGATAGCTTTCAACTTTTACTCTAAGGTGGAGAAGGGTCTTTTCATTATAGATGTTAAGTGCATGCTTCGTCTTTTTAACCTCGAGTAGGAATATTGGATATAGTGTCTTCATTCTATAGTTCCTTAATTGAGATATTCTATTTATATTGTAGTTTCTTTCTTCCAGCTCTTTAATGATCTCTTCCTTGTCGGCGTCTATGGGGAGTCCTTTCATAATTACTTTTATGGGCCTGTCTTCAAAATTTTCCGATAGTACAAACTCTTCTTTTTTCTCTGTTAGCAATTCAATAATTTTTTCCTTTTCCTCTTCATTATCTGGGTGGATGGCGATCATGTTTCTATTGAGTTTGTTTTCTGTCCGGGGGAATTTCCTATGGATATCTTGTAGTATTAAATTATAATTACTTGAAAATTTAAGGTTAATTGGTGCCGGTTTATTTTTAACTGTTTCCTGGTTTTGGCTCAGCGCTTCAAATCTGTTTGATGTGTTCATGGTTACTGGGGTTTCCTCAGTTTTCCTGGCTTTTGCAGCTTTCCTAGGATTTACCAGCTGGAAGTCTTCAGCGGGGGTATTACTTCTCTTGTTATGTGCTTGGGGTGGGCTATCTATATCCATTACTGTGCTAACTCCAATCGTTGTGTTTTCTCTGTTTTCTGTCCGGGGGGACTGTTGTATCTTTTCTGGGGTGTGGTCAATACACTGTGATACAGGGCATGGGCCTAGATTTTCTATATCTTCTTCAATCCTTTTGATGCTATCTCGTAATTCCGTAAGTTTAGATTCGTCATCATGGTATTGCTTTGTGTGCTCTTGATTATTTTCTTTCATTTGATCTAGGGTATCTACGAAGGTTGCTGCTATGGATTTTAATTGTTGTACTCTGTTTTGTTGATATTTTATGTACGTGCAAAGGTTCTTATTTCCATCATGGTAAAGACAACTTCTCCTAATACATGGTTTAGCGTTCTTTATCTTTTCCTCATAAAAGGTGACTCTTTTATTGAGTTCCTCTGTCCAGTCCTCTATCTCTTTGCCTTTTGACCTGATTTGTTTGTCAAATCCCATTCCAACTAGCTCTAACCATTGGCAATTCTTACAGTCCTGCAGTTCTCTTTCCCACGCTCTTAGAACTTTGCAATGTTCTAGGATCTTCTGACTAAATTCGCTAGGATACTGGTGACTACTTGAGCCAACACTCCTGCCACTGCTCGCGCTCCTTAAACTAGCCATACTCGTACTCCTTGAAATGCTGGAGTCATCCGTACGTCCGTCTCCTTCCATGGCTAGAGACGGGCGAAATGTGAGTGAAATGTGACGAACCTGACTCTCTGGCAGCCGCAGCCCCTTTTATAGGTCTCAGGAGGCGGGGCTAGAAGCCTCTCAACCAATCAGGAACGTTCGAGGCGTATCTCGGTTCCTACGGGACGGATCGGGAAAATTCTCGAAGTTTCGGGTATTATCTATTTTGGCGCCAAAGTCGCCAAATTTGTCGCCAAGTCGCCAAATGGTCGCCAAGCTTTGGGACCTCCGACGCGCTAGTCCCATTCAGATGACTGTAAAACTTTCTTTCTATTGATGGAACAAACGATGCTGGGAAGCCGAATTGCAGGTTTGTAACATTGCTCCCCTCTTCAAAGACTGACGTCCCGGCAGTCCTACTTCAATCCTTCAGCCGGTGTAGGCTTCCGTATGATGTTATGATGATGATGCTTTAGGCGACTTCCGAAGATGACATAATTTACTAATTTGGCGGCGACTGGAGATCCATCCAAACCTTCTGAATGCTTTTGACCCGAACCTCTTCGTCGTTTCGGATTGTACATCAGACTTGATTCCGCTCCTTAAAATGCAGGATGTCCCATGGAGCCAAACGCTGGATCGTCGTAGATTCCTCCGGGATGAATTCTTGCCAAGCTTTTCGGTTGGTCACTTTGAACCTCTTCCATCGAACCAATCGTATATCAGGATGATCCAACGGTGCTTTCTGAAGTCCACTCGAAAGCCAGGTATTCGCCTTCGTCGCCAAAGCTTTCACGGGAATACGTCCACCTCTTCCCGGTCTATTCTCGACACTCGGGAATTGTCTGACGCTCTTCACACTGGATCTTCCGAAGAGCACATCCGTTTTTGCTGGAAGGGTCCTTCTGCGACGACGTAACATGTCCGGATGCACAGGAGATTTATCGGCTCCCATTTGCATCACACTTCTATGCAGATCCACAGTAAAGTTGAAGTCTTGAAGGAAGTTGAAACCGTGACTATAGGGATCAGCGATTCCAGCCACGTAGTCTTCTTCCGTGTCACTATGCCAGGAGATATCAAGAGGCTTGCAGAGAGGTAGTTCCTTTAATCTTTGGGACGAATCCAATCCAAACAGGGTCGCATCAACTCTTGCATCCATAGGCATCGAGCACGGGTCACCACCAACACCACCAAAGAAAGTCTATCTTCTCCGTCTCCAAGCGCCTGCACTTCCGGTTCCACTTCAGGAGACTCGTTCAGAGAAGACTGTTTCAGTCCCGTAATTATTTGACATTCTCCCTGTTCGCTCCTGTCCTCATTAAACCTCGGCTCATCCTCCGGATGGCTAAGTTCCATTTCAGTGACACCGGTCTCCATTCGGTCTTCAGTCTTTTCTCCTTCCACTTGGCTCTCGTTACTTCCTCCAATTTCGTCTGTGATAACTTGGATGACTTCAGTTTTGTTAACTTTATCTTCTAAAATTTCTTTCCACGACGAAATTCCTTTCTTAAGCTCCTCCTGTCGGGATTTCATCTCCTGCTCCATTCTTTCTTGTCCTTGCTTCATCTCATCTTGTCTTTGCTTCATCTCATCTTGTCTTTGCTTCATCTCATCTTGACTTTGCTTTATCTCCTCCATAGATTTCTTCATCTCAGCCAACAGAGCCAGTAACTCACCATTACAGCTATCAGCCATTTTTGCTTGGGATTACGTCAGCACCATACACTGTTGACCACTATCCCACTTCTGACACCAAATGTTACGAAATTTTCTTTACCGGGGTTCGTTTGGATAGTGGGAGTGATATGATGTAAAAAACGCTCAATCAGCAGGCAGAAGTAGAATAAAAACAACGACGTTTATTTACACGAAGACACACAGGGCAGCACAAAAGCGTCAACTATATACAGCACAGAAGACGATTATCTTCACCCGAGACGTGTAGCATACAACAGCATACACAGCAGCATACAACCAGAATCTACTGCAGACAGTAGCGCACAGCTCAGTTCAGCACGAGCTTGACTCAGTCGCTTCTACTTCTCCGACTCTGGCTCGGATTACTGACTTGATTTCTGGCAGTGCAGCCCCTTTTATAGGTCTCAGGAGGCGGGGCTAGAAGCCTCTCAACCAATCAGGAACGTTCGAGGCGTATCTCGGTTCCTACTGGACGGATCGGGAAAATTCTCGAAGTTTCGGTTATTATCTATTTTGGCGCCAAAGTCGCCAAATTTGTCGCCAAGTCGCCAAATGGTCGCCAAGCTCTGGGACCTCCGACGCGCTAGTCCCATTCAGATGACTGTAAAACTTTCTTTCTATTGATGGAACAAACGATGCTGGGAAGCCAAATTGCAGGTTTGTAACAATATATATATAGAGAGAGAAGTTAAATAGGATATTAAGAAGAGTTGGAAGAAACACTTTTATGCTTTTCAGAATTTTATAATTCAAAATTGATATGTTAAAGAAATAGGAAAAAAAGTGAAATATGCATGTAGCAATGAATCTGGGAATAAAAATTATATAATAGCTGCTGATATGGAAATTAATTTTCAATGAAAAGACCCGTATTTCTTAAAACAGAAATCACTGAAGTGCACAATGGTATATTATGATAACAGTCAATTTCAGTTTAAATACAAAAAACTATTGACATTTCATTTTTAACAATAGAAAAGCTGTTTGATATAAATTCACTTTCAATCCATCACAAATCTGTAAATGTAATTAGAAAACCAGTATTAATGCTTTCTGAAACCATCCATTTTGCTCTTTTGTTATTAGACATAATTACCCAGCAATAACTGAATAACATGAATTACTAAAAGATAAAGAAAACTTTAAGGTTCATAATAAAAAAGTAAAACATCAAAATGCATTTTATTATAATGCCAAAAACTAAAAATCAAATGCAAAAAACTGATGTTAATTTTTCTTTAAAAAAAACTGTTGTTACAAAATTAAAATATCTTGAAACTGTAGAATCAGAAATTTCAAACAAAACATAAAAATTTATTTGGAATTCCAGTCCTTAATTTTACAAAGAACACAACATATAAACCAACTGGATGTTTTGACACATGTAATTTTTGTAGATCTGCTTCAAAATTCAAAAAAAAGAAGATATACAGAGAAAAACCTTTCTTTAGTGAAATCTATCAATGCCCTCATTTTCATATCATTAACAATATTTTCTGGGATGAATCTCTTTCTCTCTTGCAGAATCCTTAAGTTCTTGTAGCTCATTTTGTAAATTGCTGATCCTGTCGATAATTTCAGAAAAATAATAGTCTGGGAAGAAGCAGAGTACATTCCACTGAAATCAGAATTCAAATAATTTTGCTTAATAATCAATTCTCCCACATTTATGTACTTAACTAAATGACATGTGTTTTCAAAACTTAAATATATACATATTTCTTATATATAGCATTCAATTTATCAAATTAAGAGCATTTTTAATAAACTACATCAATTATATATATATTATAACAGTTAATAAAAAAATTGGATTTTCAGTAGTTAGTAAAGGATTCACTAATTAAAAAATCTTTAAGAAATTTATTCACTTCCACCTAAGTTCAGCATTATAGCAGTTATTATTTTTGCAGCAGAAGTTTGTTTGTTTACATTAATTAAATTTAGATAACATTTTGTAGAAAATGCAATGTAATATTCATGTAACATTTTAAAACCTTCTAAGCATATTCAAAATTATCAGAAATTTCATCAAATGTGAATAAAGTAAATTAGAAATGCACTCACGACCTTGTTTGATTGTTTTTGTTGGCAAATCGCTTACCGAATTCTTTTTTTCGAAGAATTTTTCTAAAAAATTACTGGAACAGCTATATTTAATAAATAGACTCACACTGAATAAATTCTTGAAAATGATCGGAGCATATCACCGACTTCGAAGGCTTGAAAAAATCTATACCAAAGCTATCAACCCACGTCAGGATTGTTGAAAGGAAAATAAGAAAACATTTTATGATGACAGTCACTCTTGTGTTTCGCATTAAAGCATGCATCCGTCAGCACACCAGTGTTTTTTGTTTTTTGACACATAATAAGAAGAAAGAAACTGACTCAAAAATTATAACTTCAAATGTAAACGAAACATTCGCTTCATACTTGGCGGAGAACGTTAATGGCAGACTAATCGACGCAAGCGACGCCGATTAAACTTAAATGGCATGCGCAGAAGTTCATGGCATGTGACTTTTACGTCACATGAATTGACCCCCATTTCTCTTTTAAAGCCTCATCAGTGGGATATCCAAAAACAGAGACTTTACTTCTTCATCATAATTTCCACGACAAGCTAGAACTGAGCATTTATATGATATCATTGTTTAAAAAGAAAAGGTAAAGTTTATTTATCAAAAAATAAATGATTTAATTAAAATAAAAGTTCAAAGAAAGTAATATAAATTTCTTTGTTTACAGATATTCATAGTGATATTAATCTGCATTGTAACTTTAAAAATAAAACTCACTGTCATGATTAAAAATACTTGAGAGATAATGGATGCAACTTTATAAATTGTATGTAACTAAATAGTAAATAAAAGATGAGCTTGAGATTAATTGATGTAAAAATTTAATAAAGATCTTATTTAAACAGAATTTTTATACCAAAATTATGAATAAGAATCGAATAAGTAAGAACCCTGACAGGACTATCATAGATAAACAAATGATAGTCTAAAAATCGATTCGATTTTTGACATAAAGAAAAAGATAATTTGTATAAATAGATTGTAGCTATTTATTCTTATTTCATTAAGTTCATTCTTAATCAACGCTACATCATTGAGAGAACAAATAATATTGAAAAATTAATCGTAATTATAATCTGTTGTTAAAACAGCACGTGATGAACAAATAGGCTTAACAGTAACAGATTTAATAACACTTTAAGTTTATATTGAGGATTATAAAAGAAATACACTTAACTTCAATAATTTGTATCCTAAACTTGCTTTTGCATCTCATCCATTTGAATATAACACCATCTTGGATCAAGAAATAAGTATAAAAATAGAAAAAAATGAAGGCTTAAAAACTCCAGCCGTCGTTCACTTCGCGCAGAAAACGTGCAGAGTGACGATTGTTAACCGGCTTCTCGATCGACTAGCAGTAATGACTCATGCAGGAGCGAGTGGTGGAGCCAGCAGGCCTTGTCTCTCGGAGGTCACGCGCTAACAAGGATAAGCTTAACATAACATCGGCCGATTATTTCAAACGATTCTGTTTATTTTCTTAGTGTTTGATGCATTTAAAACCAAGCATTGTCAATTAATTGATCTGTTCATGATGAATCTGAGAAAATTTTGTTGAAAATTTCCTGAGATAAATTAAGAAAAATATTCTATAGTGCCCATAAGGTTTAAATACTCAGCGACTCTGTTTTCAGTACTCAAATTAAAAAGAAATGCTTCGTTTCAGTAACAAATGTTTTTATATTAACTGCAGTTTAACCATTTCCATTTTAATTTAAAGCATAAATCTTACGGGAGTTAACAGAAAATTAGAGCGATACATATTACACTATAGCTGAAGGCCTTTATAATATTACGAGGGAATTATATGACTATCAAAATTTGAAATTTTAATATATTTTGATGAAGCAATTAAAATGTGAGTTCCATAAAATATTTAATTATTAAAATTTTAACGAGCATTAAGATTTGCTACCCGGCTGGTCGCCGTAACTTCTAGTAAATAATAATCATAAAGGCTGTGGTTTAAAAATTTCTTATTTGAAAGATTCATTACAGCATTTCTCATCAATATATTCATATATTACATGTATAAATACGCGTGCTGAGTTACGTACTGTCACAAGGAAGTGTTAAAAAAATATTTGAATTGATTACCACTCATTTATTTCCCTGATACGGGTTTGAATATTCACAATTTTATCTCCCCCCCCCCCTGAATTTGTTAGAAAAAACTTTTTTTTTTTTTTTTTTTTTTTTTTCATTACAAAAATTCTAAATTCTCTATTTTACATGATTTCACTCATGTGCTATTAGAAAAAGTTTGCCTTCGACTTCTTGATAGTTACTTTTTTATTATTATTAAACTATATCGATGTTCGAAGAGATATATGATGGTTAAAATAAAAAAAACTAGAGAAGAATGCCAGAAATCTTACAGATTGTAAATTAAATATTCAGGTATTAATGAATAAGATTACTTTTTTGTTGCTTATTAACAAACTTAAAAAATAAATTTTGATTTTATGGAATGAGTATTTCTAACACATAGAATTATTTGTTACTTTAATACATGCAATTGAAATCTTAAAAGTATATTAATAAAGTAATTCAGATACTCATTTTATTTATATAAAGCAAGTTTTTTAAGTTAATAAACAAAATAAAGCCACAGAGAAAGAGATTTCCTTCTTTGTGGTTTTCAATAAAAACTATTGAAAGTATGAGTATATATATTGATAGAATTTGCAGAAGATTAATAAAGTATTACTAAAATAAATATCAGATGTTTTATGTATTATCAAAAAATCATTTTCGTTTTCAAACTTACAAATTAGGGCTATTGTGTTTCGCATTTGACTACAGATTGAGATATAAGATAGAGCATGTAAAAATATTTATAAAGAAAACTTGAATTTTATACTGAAATCTACTTTTGAATAATAATTTAGAAGTTATTGGTTTTAATTTCGCATATTTATAGTTTGTCTCATTGATGAATTCTTAAAACACATTTCAGTGATGCATTAGAAGTTTGATTATCCAACATTCTGAGAATTTTTTTTTTTAAAGCTTCTTTCAAATTTTTAAAAATAATGTGCAAAGGGATTTTGTTGAAATATGTAGAATTCTTACTGAACAAATATTATTCTGGCTATGATAAGAAAATAAGCATATCCAGAATAAATACAAATTATTTTTTAAAAGAAACTCTGCGAATTAACGAAATCGATGATTTTTCTTTTTCTTTCATGAGTGTATTGTTATTCTTGCAGTAAACAATAAATGTGTTTTGGCGAATTATAATTATCTGTTCAATAATTAAAAGCATATAATTTATAAAAATATATGTATTGTATTCTTTTATAGCAGAATCATGATTTAAATACATAACAAAAAAAAATTGCCTTCAATATTTTAAATGAATAAATTTCTTATATACAAAAAATTAATGTAAATGAATATAAAACATAATACCTATTGTATAAAATAATGACTTTTTTTATAAAATTAAATTCGCATGTGTATTATTTTATTTTAATTATATTTCTGTATACGAAAGCAAATTTTTCCTTAATGAATACTTTTACAAATTAGAGAAATTTTTTTTGATTATGTACATAATATCTTTAAAAAATTTCGATTTATTTAGCCGTTGTTTAAACTTTGAGTAATTTCATTGTCAAAAGATTTGGCACTCAAGTTTCTTTTTTCCTAACCGATTTACGTTCTGTAAAAACTAGCATGAATAATCAAAACTCCAATGAATTTTTAAACGGCTTAGTACTTTCATTCTTATGGCAGCAGTATATATAGTTTATTCATTTTTTTATCTAACAGAGATCAAAATGAGATTTTTTAACTCATAATAACAACTACAATCTGTTTTGATGATGTATTTCACATTTATATGTGCCAAATTCTAACAAACTTCAAAGCGGCCAGGTGTTTTCAATAATCCTTTGCAGTCCGATGCGGGCTATGTAAACAGATGAACAGCGAAAAAGTTCACTTGCGCATATTCAACCTTCTCATGCATAAATATCTTAGCTAAAGATATGCACTATATTTTTACGGTAAAAATCGTGGATTATGCATTTCTATTCAAATCCTTGATACGATCTTACTGGTGATATTTCGATTACAGGTTTTGGATCACGATAGAAAGTAACAATCGATACTATATCACTGAAATTTACCGGAGCGGTGACTTCACTGGAAAGTAACAATCGATACGAAAATCTGTGAATGACTTGAAAAGTGAACGGACCGGTTATTCTTAGAATTATCGTATCATTGAATTGCATATCACTGAAATTTCACGTAAAATTTGTGCAATTTTACCTTTGGAAATTATCGCTCGAAAATGGCGAATTTCATCTTCATTTTAGGGATGACGAATATTTTACGAGTGGTTATTGCGTAACCAATATCATGAAGTCACAAATACCAGTGATCAATACTTTTAAAGAGGGGTGTGATTGAAATCCTTGATACGATCTTATTGGTGATATTTCGATTACATGTTTTGGATCACGATAGAAAGTAACAATTAATACGATCTGTCCGATGGAAGCTTTCGAACAAAACAGAAAAGGAGAAATCTGTGAAATCTGGGTTGAAAAGTGAACGGACCGGTTATTCTTGAAACTATCGTATCATTGAATTGCATATCACTGAAATTTATCGGAGTGGTGACTTCACCGGAGAGTGTGAAGTCGCCGCTCCACTTCATGAGAGTGAACTTGACCTTCAGATATTCGCATTTGATGATACACTATTCCATACAAATCCTTTTTAATTGCCTGTGACTTGACTTCGCATGTATTCCGTTTACTGCTGGCTCCATCTATCGGTAGAATACAGAACTAAAGTAAATAATTTAAAGAAATGACATATATATTTAATTCAAATTTTTCAGAAAATGGTTTACTCCAATAAAGAAATTAGATAAATAATTTTGAAAAAAATCAAATTTAAAAAGTAAGCTGAAACAGATAAGTTAATGCAATCACACTTTACTTAAGTATTAAATTAAGTAAATTAAGTATTAAAGTAAATTATTAAGTAATATATTATAGTAATAGTAAGTAATTAAAGTAAATTAAGTATTAATTACAATTAATAAATTTTTTATTTAATATTAAATAATAATTTATAATATTATTGAAATATTAGATAGTTGGAATAAATATTTAAAAATAACAATAGCAAAATTATTTGTTATTCAAAAAATCGTGGAATATGCATCTCTAGATACAGTATCGATTGTAACTTTCTATCGTGATCCAAAACCTGTAATCGAAATATCACCAGTAGGATCGTATCAAGGATTTGAATCACACCCCTCTTTGAAAAGTATTGATCACTGGTATTTGTGACTTTTTGATATTGGTTACGTAATAACCGCTCGTAAAATATTCATCATCCCAAGATTGGAATGAATTTTCCTGCATTATCATTTCCCACAGAGAAATTCCCCTTCTTTGTGTCATTTCCTAGCAAATAGAATGATAATAAGAATAGTTGAGGAACAACTCAACTCTAAAAAAACCAACGTGCACTTGGTGTGCGAGTTTCACGTGGCGGGTTTGTTTGAATCATTGGTGTAGATATTTGTGCTTAAGTAATTATAATTTGAATTAATTTTAAATATTTTTGAAATTTTTCATTTGAATGATCTTCTTTACTTGACTTCCACCGGTAATTATAGTTTACAATTCTTTTGCACTTAGTATTTTAAAATTACTGCTTTGGGTAATCTATTTGCAAAATTGAATTTATTGCACATATTTTCATGTCAATGAAAAAATCAGTTGATGGCAATACTGATTATACAAATTAAAATATTAGGATGCATTTTAATAGCATTTATTTTAATCTAGGGATCATTTTTTATGAGGACTTTTACTCCATATATTTTTGAATAAACTAGTTTTAACTTTAGTTGTTTTCAAGAATAATTTCATTCTATGTGTCTATTGTAGGCAATAATACAAAATTAATATCTCCAGTTATTTATATAATTATAAGAAAGAATTCGTAATGGAAGAAGTATATGAAAGAGGAGAAATCCTTCCTTCTTCAATGTTAAATTATTATCCGAGATCTATATAAAATGAGATGTAATGTATGGGTGCGGTCAGCAAATTCGACACTTTTAATATTGCAAATATTATATATAGCTGGATTTGAATAAATTTTATTTATTTATTTATTTAGCTTATTGGAAAAGATGGAAGAAGAAAGTTTTTATAGTTACTTCTTTGAAGATGTGTATTCAGAAAGCGACGATGAGGAAGAAATTCTTTCTTTCAAAAAGGTAATTATTATTGTATTAATCTGCTTTTTTTGTAATGGTGATTTTTTTTGTATATGTTTAAAAAAAACTGCTATAAATTTGGTTATCAAGTGTTTGGTAATGTGGACTTAAGAACAACTTTTCCTAGATTTCAACATCGTACAGGCTTCTTTACCGGATATATCAAAAAAGAAAACCAAGAAGAAATCCAGGGGATCTAGCAAATATTAATATAATGCCTAATGGTTCTTTTTTTCTGCCTTTTTCTTCAAGAATTCACATTGCCATTTATTAAAATACTAGATTAGTTATCCAGAAAGGGCAATAGGAGATACTTACTGTGTTACATTTATTGAAGTTTGAAAAATGTTCAAACTTAAATTTTTAGTGTTTTAGATATTGAAGAATTTATTTAAGATATGCTTATTAAGTAAATCTTAAAATTTTTTTGTGTTGTAAAAGAAGAATATGCAAATTGGTCTGATTAGCATTAGATAAGAAAACTGAAAGATAAATTTGGTGTACCAAAAAGATATATTGAACATAAGAGAAGTTGCTCTAAAAGTGCTTACAAGTTCGATCATCATTCTCGTTAATATGTTGTTTTGGAACAATTGCATGTTCAATTTGTTACAGCTAGTACGACTTGTACAATAGTCAAGCTTGTAAAATCTAGTATAATAAAATTTTAACTTGAAGCCTTAAGTTTTCAATGATCCTGATATCTTTTTTAATGTCCCCATTCATTTGAAAATTTTTATTTTTTAAACCAACCTTGCCAAATTTTAGTTTTTTGACTAAGGAAAAAAAAAATAATGCAGGATCCGGTGCTTAAAAATTTTTTAAGAAATAAAAAAAAGTTTGTTTTTTCTAGGGCTTTCATTCTATCCTTTTATAATTTTTTTCATTTCATAATTCTTATAGAATTTTTTTCAATGACACCTCTTCATATCTAGAGGTTTGTTCTCAGTAAGGTGCGACATAAGCCATTGTAGCCTGGAACATGAAATTTGAAGGCATTAGAGGTCTACTAAGAATGGATTTCTCAAACTTTTAATTCAAAATTTAATTTTAAAAATAAAAAATGGAGTTTTGACATATTTTTATCATAACATCGAATCATATCACACAAAAATTGTTTTAGCACTGTTTTAATTGTTACAAAAATAACTATTCAATTATAAAAATTTTGTATGAATAAATAAATTTTTTTTCTTGAGTTTTAATAATTTTTGAGAAATTAATTTTGGACACAGTTTATACATATATGTAGTATAGAAAAGTTGTAATCCGATTCTCCGGAAGATCTAAAATGTGGAGATTTTGACGAATCTCCACATTTTAGATCTTCCTGAGTTTGGAAAACACATTTTTGAAAAATCTATGTCATTTGTGTATTACAAAGATAACTCAAAAAGTTCTTTGATCTACATAGCTGAAATTTAGTAAGCTTTTACATCAAATTTGGAGATTTATGTCAAATTTTGAGTAAAATCTGTTCAGAGGAAGTTCAGCTTTTCAAATAAGACAGTAATTACAAAAAGAAGAGGGGTAGATAGATTAAATTCGGTGCATAGATTTAACATCTATTTAGGAATCTATCAAATTGTGAACCAAATCCAACCTTGAGTTGACTGTCTGCTGGTTTGTACTTTTAGAAACATGTAAATCCGATAACTCAAAAATGTAATATCTTAAATATATCAAGTTTGTTATGTAATTTTGTGACTAAAAGTGTCGTTTTGAGTTACATTTTTGCTTTACTTAGTTAAGGAGAATGCATCTAAAACCAAATTGGAATTTTGGGTACTTTCAACCTCATATCAAGGATTAAACGCCAAAATACTTGCCAAAGATCACACGGCTGAACCAGTGAAAACACTTTATTTATTGAGCATTAAAGGTTCAGAAAAGCATTTTATTAAATTCTAGAAGAAAGAGGCGATTAAACAATTTCTTTTTAGTCTGAACATTTGTAAGCACTACTATTATTTTTAATTAAAAATTATCTAAAAAATTTATTTAGAACGTGACATTGTTCTATCATCAGTTGTACTTTGATAGCCATAGGAATGCTCCAATTCTTAGCTTTATGAGATTGCAAAAAAAAATTTACTAAATAGCAAACTAAAAAAAGCATAATTTTACAATAAGACATTGTATAGAAATAAATATTAAAATGTAGAAAATAAGCATTTTAAATTAATTGCTATTTTTTTTTCTTTTGAAAGTTATGTATTATTATAAAACAGAAAAAAAAAACATCCTATGCTAGGAAAATGCACAATTTACATACGAGTGCTTATAAAAGTGTGCATTAAATAATTTGTTTTTGCCTAAGGTGTTTAAAAGTACTTAATTTATCCACCAGCTTTAGACTGCACCCTATTTCAAATTTAGTAAAATTGTAAGGTTCTTTACTAATGATTACTTTTGAAAATATTGTACTAATTTGTATGATTATAGAGCCATTTTATATTTCCTGGTATTTTTTATAAGATATTGGTAATTTTTTTTAGTTTGGAAATTTTTTTACAGCAATTAATTTAATTCTTTTTGTTATAAATATATATTATAATTAGTTAAATAATATGGAGTTATTTCTTAAACTAACATTATGAATTATTAGAATAAAAAATAATCTTTGTATAATTTCATATTTTTCGAGAGCCATTGAGTCTTTCTTAGGCAATATATTGAACTAATCAAACTTAATATAACTTTCATAGATTGAAGAATATTGATAGACTGCTTTTGGAAAATATTGCTCCATGGATTTTCTAAAATTTAGATCAATTTCATTCAAAACCCATATTTTGTAATTATGAAATGTTATCATAAATATCACACTATCAGAATTGCATGTTAGTAATCTGGAATACATTACAGACTTTATAAGGAGACAGTCATTAAAATATTCATAATAATAAATTTAAAAAAAACAGGAATACAATGGAATTTCATTTGTACCTTGAAAGACAATTTTTGCTGATGATAGTGTCTTATTGTTTTGAGACTTGCAGACATTAAGGGAAAAGACAGATTCTAGAATATTGTCAAGCAGTTGAATATGGAAATAAATTTAGACAAATACAATTTTTTGAAAATTAGTATTGAAAGTAATGATTCAGTTTTAATGAATCAAAATATCGAAGAAACTGGCTTTTCCCCCCTATTTCTTGCAGTTACAATAGTGAAATTGAGTGGCACTGATGAAAAGTGATATGTTACTAAATTTAGGGAAACCCATCATTTACTCAAAACAATGCATAAATTCAGGAAGGTCTTAAATATATGCAGTAGACTCAAATTACATATGCTGTAGCAACAATATTTATTCTATATAGTAGTGAAACTCAAATTTACTAAATCACAAGAATGAAAATTAAATGCTTTCCAATCTACTTACCTAAAGAAAATTCTTAAAATATATTGACTAACTAAAATTTCAAATATTGAAATGAATAATAAAACTTCTGCCAAACTGTTTAAAAAAAGAAAATGCATTTGGAAATGGATTGGATTTAATTTTGAATGCTGCCAAATGATAACACTAGAATTCCAATGATATGGGTACCAAATGGAAAGAATAAGCACTGATTGTACCATATGACTATTGAGGAAAGAAGTTCCTTTAAATAGCTGAGTTGGAGATGCTCTGAGCAGTTGTTTGGACCAGATTAGATGTCAAATAGCGGCTATGGCTTCATGCACCAGCTTTGTGCAATGATGATGATTTTGCCTGTCACTTGACTTATTCTAATTGATTTCTTTATGTCAAGCATTCATTATATCTTCATACCATTTATGTATTAAAATTTTGCTAAAATATTTTTTGTGTGTTATGTCCTTTTATATTTTTTAATTCCTATCGTAGTTTTTTATAGTAGATAATGCTTTCAGTTGGCAAGATTTAGAAAAATTACATAACTAAATTAATACTCTGTATTTATGTGAGGAAAAACCAGTTTGCCTTAAAGACAACTCTTATGACTCTTATGAAATAAAAATAAATTTAATCTTTATTACATTTTTAAACTAAATGATTTTTATTTATTTTTAGATTCCCCGGCATGTATGGCGGATAATCAAAGCAAATGCACATGATCCTCAAATAAATGAGGATATGTCTGAAAGTGAGGAGGAAGAGATTCTTCCTGCAACAAAGGTATTTATTAATTTTCTAGTGTGAATATTAATTTATGTATATGATCAATTTTAATATATTTTCTTTGCAAACTGAAATTTGATTTATTTTTAGGTGGTAATTCGCCATCTACCTCCTGGGATGACTGGCGAGTCCTTTTTCCAGCTTGTATCTCCTTTGCCTGCCCATGACTACAAATATTTTGTAGAAGCAAGCAAAGAGTAAGTAAATTTCATTTTTGTTCATCATGTTAGTAAAATGACAAAACATATACGTTTATCTCAAAAATCGTAGTTTCATTTATAATCTCTTCTAATTCATGGGTCATTCATGTAGTTGCCACTCTTTATGGATGCCCTGCTTTTTTTATTTGATTGAAGCTGCGCTAATATAACTCTTAGGCTTGTAAGAAAATCTGTGCATTAACATTAAAATTTTAATGTTTTTGTAAAACTTATGAAACCACGATACAAAATTAGCCTAATTAGCTTTTAAAACCTACTTATAATTAGGAATAGAAGAATATGCAGCTGTTATTTCTTTTAAAAACCAGTGTTGGTCAGTGGCGGCTCGTGACCAATTGGGTTGGGGGTTCACTAGTTCACTGGAGTAGCTGGACGGGGGGGGGGGGGGGGAAATGCTGACCGTCCTGAAAGCTATGTTTTTGAAATTAAAAAAAATAATAATTAATGGCTTTTAATTAGTAATATTCTGATGATTAAATAATTTAACTTAGCATTAAAACATAAATTATAAAATTTTAAATACTTTATATGATCTCCATTGCAAATCTGCTTGTATCTCCTCTCCACCCCCAACTGAAATCTTGACCACGCTACTGTATTAGTTTAGTAGTTAAAAAACAATATATTACTGAAACATAGGGACTACTTTAGCGGGTTTTCTAGTATTATGAGCATTAGATTTAAAGCATAGATACATATTAAAAGCAATGTAAGAGGTTATAAATTGTAAAAAAGCAGTTTAAAAAATACTCACAGCGGAATAAATATCAGGTTTCCTTATTTCCTTTGGCAACAGCTGCTGAAAGTTTGTATGTAAAGTCCATCCTTTGTTCTTTTTTTTTGAAGCGAATTTGTCTATAACCCTTTCGTTAAGGTCCTCCATTTTAGAAATCATTTCTTTTTCGTTAGACAATATTGCAAGAGCATTGAGTCTTTCCTCATCCATCGTACTCCTCAGGAAGGTTTTAATTCATTTTAAAGATGAAAAGCATCTTTCAGCTTCTGCGGTTGTCATTGGGACAGTTAATAGCAGCTTCAGAAGTTTCGTCACTTCGCCAAAACAATCCTCCAAGTTATTTTCAAGCAAAAAACTCAAGAAATCCGTTGCTTTTTTAACATTTTCGAAATCATTTCTGTTATAAATTATTTGCAGCTCTGTTTTTAATTTACTTTTGTTTATAAAGGCGTACATTGCCATAATTGTATTTAAAGTTTCTTCTGGAAACAATTTTTTGTAATTTGGGAAATTTCCCCCCTTCAAATAAATTGGCTGCTACTAAATACCCACAAAACTCAAATCTGTCTTTAGCTTGATTTTCTATTAAGTCACAGATTTCCTTTGCGGCAACATTTCGTGTAACTGATAGATCTTTTCTTCTTTTCAAATTTTGGTCTCTTCTACTTGAATGAAGTCATTTTCCTCTCTTATCTTCGTTTATGAACGATTCTATGGCAGTTTTAATTGACATAGGGTTTATATTTCTCTTTTGCAACATATTGTAAAAAATATCAATATGAGGCATTAACTTATAAAAGAATTCTAACCAGAAGTTAAAATTCAGTTGTTGCATCTTCAACCTGAGTCCTTGAGCCTGATTTATTGTCATAGTCTGCTTACTTGTTTCTTCGAGTTCCTCAAAGCATTCTATTAAGGAATCTTTATTTTCATAAATGGTTAGCACTGCTCTCACATTAAAATTCCACCTAGTTCCAGAACAAGATAGAAGTCTTCTACCAACAATTTTATTTAACATCTGTTCTCTGAGTGGAGTGGGAGAAAAAGCTTGAAATTTCTGTCAAATTTGCGAAGAAAATTCTGACTTCTCTATTTTGGCTTGCTGCTTGCGCCATGATCAGATTTAGTTGGTGAGCATAACAATGTACAAAATAAGCATAAGGGTATTCCTGTCGTATAAGGGCTTGTACCCCTGAATGTCGTCCACTCATAACACTAGCACCATCATAACTCTGAGAAATTAATTTTGCCTTATCAGTGATAATTTCACTCAGAATATTCTTTAAAGAATTTGTAAGGGTATGTGCATCGTGATTTTCAGGTGTTAAAAAAGTCCAGAACCTCTCTGTTGGTTTCCCATTGGATAGGACATACCGGAGAACAACCACCATTTGAAATTTAGTCGACACATCTGTGGTTTCATCGGCAATTATGGAGACAAAATCAGCAGCACGGATTTCCTCTAGGATTCTTTCTTTGCTGACTTGTAACATACAATCCAACAAATCATTTTGTATTTCTTTCGAAGTACCCTTAAAAACAGAAGCCGAATTCAAATGTTCATTTAAAACATTATCAAGAGCAGATGTAAAATTTATTAAGCCTCTAAATATTCCAGGATTTTTTGATGACGTCGTTTCATCATGTCCTCTGAGAGCCAATTCAAATTCACCACAAAACTTTATACAATCAATTATTCTTGATAACATGTAGCGATTTTTTCTGACTTGATCGTTTTGTCTCTCCACATTTCTCTGAAAAGCTTCATTAAGCTGCTCTCTAATTTCAATTTTGCCTAAGACTGAGAGGTCGAGACAGGCATTTAGATGGCTCATGGACTGTTCATGTTTTTTAATTTTCTGTGACAAATGTGATAAGTCGCATACGCCAGTTTTTGTCCAACTACTGTCACTTCTTTTAGCGAATATTAAGCTGGGAAAGCAATAAAAACGATTATTGAAATCACATCCGCATACCCAGTTGTTCCTGTCGTATACATTCGCATTGAAAGAATCAGTGTATTCTTTACCTTTCACGTATTGTTTCTGAACAATACTTAAAGCAGGAACAGGTCTGCCCAATTTTTTAATGGCACATTTATCTTCAAATGGAAGTGTTGAAATATTTGTTTCCAAAAGAAATTTTACTGCATTCATGGCTAAATATATTAATACTATGCTTATAATTCTAAAAGAACTTTTATAACTATTCGTCACTCGCTGTGGTCACTCGCTACTAAAGTAGATGCACAAAGAAAGAAAAAAACAAATTCATTCTGCCTAGAATGTCCGTCCAGTCAAAACCTGTTCTCAATTTCCTTTAAACCCCCTAAACTACATTCCAGAGAATAACAGTTCTCTTTATACTGAAAGGGGAGGTTTTAGATCTTCAAATGTAAAAAGTAAAATATTTTCCCTGTCATCGGAATGGGGAAAAATTATCCCCACTGTCGCTAAATTTTCCTTTAGCGACAAGTTCAATAGTTTTTGCTCGGATTAGCCAATCATGCTTTCCGATTTTATCACGTGCACAAGCGAAAAATATACTTGGGAGGTTCAGAGCTCCAATTTGCGCATCTTTGCCCCGATGCTATAGCAGCGGTGTTTGAAATGATTTACCCCGTTCTTTAAAAGGCGCTATAACTAAAAATAAACCAAAACAGTAATATAGATAGTGGTTTAATATTGATGTAATAAACTTCACCAGGTATTTATTTTTTAGGGGGTTCACTGAACCTATAGCACGAGCCGCCACTGGTGTTGGTGCATAAAAGAAATGAAGTTTAATTTTAAACCAAAGAACATAGTTTTTATGTTTAGTTATAGATATTGAATTACTCCCAGATCAAAAATAGGAGGCAAACGAAACAATGTTTTTAAAAACAATATTACTTGAATGAAAAGGTATCAAATTATTATTTTATTTATTATTTCCTTTGTTTTTGGACATTATTGGAAATTTTTTTCCTATTTTTAATTACTTTCTTCAATAAAACCTAAACATTATTGTAAATTCCTAGTATTTCATTTTTTCTAGTACTATTCTTAAATTTTCTCAAATCATCTCAGTTTTGTATATTTAGTTTTTTTGATCTGTTTCAAAGCAAGTATTGAGAATTTATGGATAATACTTGAATGAATTAAATGTCATTAATACATATTATATTAATTCTTAAAACTAAATTTCTTATGAAAAACCAGAAACTATGAACTTTGATGCTTTACTAAAAGTTTCTTATTTTATATCGGAAAGTATTAGAAATAACATTTAAATTTTTATCTACACATGGTATATACATGCTGTTTATTTTTAACTTTTTTTTCCACTTTGAGCATCTTAGCTTTGACATTGTTTATATTGAAGCATCAAAAATTATGCATAATTTATGCTTTAAGTATTATGGAAGATTGTAATTTTTTGTTTTATTAAAGATTTGTGACATTTCTCATAATTTGATAATATAAATTTTTATAATTACATTATTTTTCATTTGGAGACTAATTATAATCAGGATTTTAAATTACATGTAAAAAAATCACCTTAATGTATGAAACTTCATACACCTTTGGCTATTTATATATATGTATATATATATATATATATATATATATATATATATGATGATTTAGTTCTAATTTTCTTTTTCTAATTAGATATAATGAAAATAAGTATGCTACAGCATACATCAACTTTGCTAACAGGGAGGATGCGGTTTTGTTTTTGAAACAATATGATGGACACGTCTTCCAATGTGAAAAAGGTAATTATATTCTTTTGACATATTTGTTGTTAATGTTAAATTTTTATTTTTACAATTATTCTTCATACATGTCTTCTAATTATAGGGACAAAGTGCAAAGCCATTGTGGAGTTCACTGCTTTTGCACAAATTCCAAAAGAACCTCCTACAAAAGATTACCTTTGTGGATCAATTGACGATGGTAAGTGTTTTATAAATATAAATTGAGATTCTATCAGCTCTATGATGTATGTTATTACCCAATTATAACAACCCAAGTTTTTTTCGTATACGAAGTTTGTAATTTATTTGATCATATGCATAATTTTTAAATCCATCGCAGACAATCTGTATCATTAAAAAAAAAGTAATTCAAACCTTTTATAAACAAAGCATGGATTAATCTTTGAGCGAGTCTTTAACCAATGGAAGCTTTAGAATTTCCCTTTTTTTCTCCTTAACTTCTAAAATCGGATGTTTTAATAATTTATTATTTATTGATAATTTAATATTTCCATCTATATAAGAAATTTTTGAGTAATAAATATTGCAAAAACTAAAATCAAACATTAACTATTTTAATTAGGCATATACTTCTAATTACAAATCTTTATCATATATGGTACTTAACCCTCCTGTTGGCGGCTTTCAGATTGCTATACTTACCAAAAGTGGCACGTCTGAATAACAGGTTTATTCTTAAAATTGTCAGGATTTTGACAAAGGGATTGCTTTCCCCTTTTGCGGTCAGTTCAGCGCTGCTGGGTGCGAGTCATTAGCTGACCACATGGTGTGAGTGGCAGGTGTTGCTTATCACTGCCTTTCGATTTTTAACAGCATTTTTCTTTAAGTGGTTAGGAAGAGAGGGACAATAACATAGATTGAAAATGCAGAAAACATGATTGTTTTTTAGAGGTTTTTCGATTATTTCATTAAACACTGCATACAATTTGTGTTAGGAATAAATTGTTATGTTTAACTTGATAAGTATCTAGTTTTTATAATTTGATAGTGTTTGTCTAATATTTTTTTTCATTGTAATATGTTTTTTCTCAAAATTTTGAATCCCCTCTTACTGTGAAATTATTTCTCGAAATTACGTGCAAGCGATTTAACTCTTGAAGAAAATTTCGTTTCAGCATATTGCCGATGTATTTTAATATTTTAAAATGCACATTTAAAATATTAATTGTGATAAATAACATCAAATTATAATTTTGCTCCTTCAGTATTTAGAAAATAATTATATAATTATGGAATTTCATACGATATTTCAATATCCGTGATATCGATTTTTAGTGTTTATCTGCATGATTAAAATTTTGTAATTAAAAATATTTTACAATAATCCAGTAATGCTGAAATAACTGGATTAGGCAGCTGATGTACCTTATGACTGCAACAAATAAAAGCAATTGTCAAAATATTTTTTGTAATATCCATGATACAAATTTGGCCTGGAAAAATGACTTAAATATTACAGGTTATTTAGACTTATAATTAACCATTTGCAACTGAAATTTTTCGAATGCTTCTAAAGAAAGTTCCCACAGAATATTAAGAACCATTTTAAAATAAATTACAATTAAAAAAAGTTGTTCGGTCTTTAAGTTATTCGTGTTAGAATCAAAGCTCTCATTATTTTGCAATCGGATAACGACATACCGTGGGGTAAATGAATCATTAAAAAAAATTCTGAATTTAAAATCTTTGCAAATGCAGTTGCATTGATCATTTTTTACTCATTTCTTCCCACCTGCTTTTGGCGACCAACACATGTGCCGAGATTGCTGGTCAATATAAATTTTTAAATTAAATGGTTTCTTCAGCAAAACGTCTTGGAATTTTAAGTTTTGATATTCATATAACTCCTATTATTTCAGACACCATGCACCATTCTATACTACATAATTGTTGAATTTTCTCTCAGCTGCACGACCGTAAATCCTTAATTTAAAACGAGAGTGAATGAACATCAATTAATGCAAAACCTTTTTTGTTGAAACTAATTAGGCTTATTAAATTACTAAATTCGGAGAATAGAATCATTCAGCAATAAAGTTTTATGTATACTAAATATTTCTTTTTAATTTTTGAAATGTTTCAGATGATCTATCGTATATCTTATCGTGTGAAAATTTTTCTGATTCAACTACAATTCAGCTTATTATAATAATAATAATATAATTTTCAAGTGATAAAAACAATCGTATATTGTTATATTTTTTATTATATTACAGGATAGAGCAGATATTTTTTAAATGAATGCAACGTTGAAAAATTTTCTTCACTGCTTAGTTGTAAAATTAAACTTTAGTTCAATTACAAAAAAACTACTAAAAGTATATTAAAAGCAAGCTTTAACAGAAATTTACTAATTATGGAAATGTAAGCAGGGTCTTCGTAACTTCATCTTGAACAATAGAAAAAAAAGTCTGATCAAATATGTATAGCAATAAAATAAATGGCTTGAATTATTTTATAACAAATATATGCTGCTGTTAAAATGACTTAATATATGCTTTTGAATTTATTACAAATAAATAAAAAAAAATGAAGTACAAAACAAATGAATTATTGAAAAAGTAATCTTTTTGAATTTTAAGATGATACAAAAAAATCCTTTTTATTCTGTAATAATTGTGAAAGTTGTAATAAAAAACTCGTTAAAATCTCATTTAATTTTAAATTAATAATTCTTTAAAATTTTCAGAAGTAAAAAAAAAATATCTACAATGAACAGTTTCATTTTCTACGATGTATATTCCACTGAGATAAATATGTAAGCTCTAATAGAGTGCCAAAACGCACAAACATTCATCTCCGTTAATAATAAAGATGCACTAGTGTGTCCATCATTATTTGTCTGTTTGTTTTGCTGATCTTCAGACCTCACAGTTTGAAATAGAATTACCAAAATCAGCAACTGCATACTTGGGACAGTGGAACTCATTTCCTTAAAATTTTAATTTACCCTTTCTAAGGGCATTTGAATTACGCTCATCACCAAATTCATTAATCTTTGAATAAAGTTATGTAAGTTGGCATAAATTCTTGCGAATTTTAAAGTAAGACAAAGAAGCTTTTCAGTAAGACAAAGAATTGTTTCTTAATTATTAATTGACAAAATTAATTAATAAATCAGATTAAATTTATCTAATAAGTGAATCTTTTTTCTTAGGTCAATCTCAATTTTAAAAACATTTTGTCACAAACTAAATGTCAGCTATATGCATTAAAAATTTTTTTAATGCTAAAATAAGAGAAAAATATATCAAGAAGTTAAAAAAAATGGCAAAAATTAAAAAAAAACACAGTATAATTATTTCATTTTAATTAAATTAACAAACAATTCTCACTTTTAACTCACTCATTCATTTACTTTCACGCGGATTAAATTACTGAACATTAAACGTATAGGTAAAAATGTCAGTAGAAACCAGTTTAACATTAACAAAACCGCTCTATGTATATGAGATTGAGCAGTGAAATAAGATTAATATTTCGATAAAAAAAATGGAACCTATAAAAACTGCGCTTTGAAAATATTATTAAATACCAGAAAAAAAATATAAAAACAATGAAACTTATATCTCTACAATGCTTACTTTTTTGTTCGAATTCGTCAAGGAGTGTGAAATTCCATAAGGTTTATAGAACAAATATTCAATTTTCATATATAGATTATTACGTTATAAAAATAAGGATTTAATATAATGAATGTTAATCTTTCCCAAAAATCCCACTGTAATATATTGGCTCTATATATCTCTCCGCTTTTAAATACACTTATTAATCAAAAATAAAAAAATTATTTCATTAAAAATTAAGTTTTGTTCCTTAAGTAAATTCTGTACATAGATTTAGTGTCTTATTTTCAAAAATAAATTGCATAAGAAATCCTTAAATGGAAGCACGCTATAAAAGAGAAACTCGTAAATTTTAATTTAATTTAATTATTTTTATTTTTTAGGTAAACTATTTTTTTGTGCTTAAAAAGCTTTAAGATCTTATTGATCAAACTATTATTAATAATACGTATATTTATTCATTTCAGGTATATATTTTCATAAGTTCAATTTTATCCCCTTTATTTAAAACTCATTTCGGATACGTATTTATTATCAAAATCTCAAAAGCAACTGCTCAGAACGTAAGCGAGTTTTTAAAATGCATGAAAGGACGTGAGCAGGAAGACGTCAATCATATCTTCCACTGATAACGATTCACTTTTTCTTATCTCGCATTCCCATCTCATCATACAGCTTGAGATTGGGGGAAGAGAAAAACAGGAACCCGTAAAAATACGGGCAGTGACAGTTTTAAGGGAGTTTTTGTTTCTGTCTATATACGGGCTTGCCATTTTGAAGGGAGAAAAGATTCCGTCTTTTGACGGGTTTGCCACCGGGTTAAAGTGGGAAAATAATTTGGTTTCTGTAGAGGTTGACAACAAATAATTACAAAAATTAAATTTTACATCACATTGGGAAAAAAAGATGCAAGTAAGTAAAATGTTCTTCTTTCACTCATCCAGAAACACATAATTTTAATTTTCCATCTGCGAAATTTGCTCAGATATTAGAGGCAAATTCATTGACTATTTATCCATATATCAGATTGGTATTTGAACTAGTCTGTATAACAAAGTTAATTAAAGGGCAGAAATACAATTAGCCTTCATTTTTTCTAACCATACTTAGATAAATGTCATTCACTTCATTACCTATGACATGAAGCCAGTTTTTAAATTTATCAGTAAAGATCTGCAGCATCTACAGGAGACATTTTATACATAAAAGAAAATGTAAGCAATCCTATAAAAAAAGGTTCTGACATCAAAGGTAATATAAGAAGAAAATCAACTTCTAGGAAGCTTAACCACCATCAAGGAATCGAACAACAACCCTCGTCTTTCAACTAATACATGGCGCAGAGAAGCATAAATTAGTTGCAGTTACATTTGTAGAAGTGCTATGAAATGACAAAGAATCAATTAGGTATCTTTTGGCATACTTTTATAAAAAATGGGATCAATCAAAGTTCTTAAAAAAATGCCTCAATACATATTTCTATAAAATTGTTACTGATGATGAGTTGTCATGAAAAGGTTTTTCATTTAAAAAAGTGATCATTTTAGCAATTGAAGCTTTTGTCTTGATTAAAGACATTTGTCTATCCAAATTGTATTTCTGAGAGAGGGGGGATAATAAAGATTTGATTCATTTAAAAGTGGAGCTTAACTGTAAAACTCTAGATTTATCAAATCTTATTGCCCAGAGTGTTCAGTTATTATATGATTGCTAGTAATTACATTGAGATATTCTCTTGACTTTCATTTTTGTAATTATTAATTTTGTAATAATTGTATTGCAGATTTTTTCTTTATTACATTTTAATTTTAGATCCTGACTACTTGGAGTTCTTAGAAAGCCTCAAGAGGAAAGATACAGAAACCTCTAAAAAAGACGATGAAGGTATATTTCTTTATATAATCTTTTTATGATCATCAAAAATACATTTATTATATTAATGTATATGAATGATAATGTTTTTGAGTTTTTTGTTTTTAAAAACGTTTTTAGTGTTGCAGTTTTTCTATCATTTTCTTTTTATTTTCTTTCTTCCTCTCCCCCCTCCCCCTATGCAGCAATGTTAGATTTTACTGTGATAGCTTCGAAAAGACTGCTTATATTAAAATTACGTATTTTTATAATTTTTTTTAACAAAAACTTGTTTTGAATGTTAACGAATTGAATGTCATATTGTTATTTTTGTTGTCTGATACAACTTCAATAATGATGAATGAAGATTATTTATTGTAATTCTATATTTCTCTCTAAATGCTATAAATACATAGGAAATCTCCCATTGTGAATCAATTGTTTTCAAGTTGAAGTGGCAAAAATTTTTCAATGCGTTGCGCTTATTCCAGGTTTTGTCCTGAACTTCTGAATATGATTCAAAGTTTTTTAATCTATAGCAAAATTGAAAGTCATAATGACTACAAAGTTAATAACAAAGATAAAATGTATAGTTAATGAACAAATGGTTTGTAGGTTTGTGTAAAAACTTGCATGGAAGAAAAAGTGTAAACAAAGGGAAAGAAATTAATATAATTACAAATTTTATAATTTAATTATAATAATATGAGTATGTATTTGCAAAGTTTGCTTAAGTTTCTGATGATGTTTAGTGGGAATTTAAAAATTTCAAAAGAATGCCTTATTTTATATTCTAACTTTCTATTGTGTTAACCTAAATTATACGAATGATGGAATAAATAACATATATTCAAATTCTTTATATTTATATTATTATAGCTAATGAATTCTTATTTTGATATTGAGGCAATATGCGAGGATAGAACCTGGGACCTTTTGGTTAGCAGTCCAGTAACTTAACAATTATACCAAAACGATCATTCAGGTAGAAGAGCTGTTAACTGGCTTATATGCTATTCACCACAGTACTCTCCCTCCAGTGAGTCGGAGGTGAGACGAATGATATGGCTGTTGAGTAGTTGTCTAAATAGGCCTGTACCCAGTTGATTAGCACCATGCGTTATGGCGGGCGTGTGTGGGGGCTGATGCGCCAACTGTGTCTGACGACTTTGGTTTTGCTGCGTCAAGTCAGTCTGACGACTTTGGTTGTGGGTAGATGGCGCCCCAACAGCTGTACGAAGGTTGAAGGTTCATTGCCCGAGGTCACCAGTGAAGCAGTATGGGAATGAGCAAGGATAGAACCTGGGACCTTGTGGTTAGCAGTTCAGTAACTAAACCATTTTACCAAAACGATCGATCAGGTAGAAGAGCTATTAACTGGCTTATATGCTATTCACCACAATACAAAAATTATTTTGTCATTACGAAAACTTATTTTTATTATTGCATTTTGTCGTAGATTCCTTCAAATCTTGTAGTGAGTGATAAATTTTGATTTTTTGATTTATATCTTTAAAAAATTGAAACTAAAGACTTAGATTTATTCTTACAAACATTAATTACTCCAGAAAAGAATTAAAAAATTAAATATGATAGTGATATAATAGTTTTCTTTTGTAAAACTTGGTATGCTGAAATTTTTTTAGTATCTTTTACACTGTGTTCTTTCATTAGCATTGTGCTAAAGAGTCGATTCTCTTGCCATCGATTTTATAGCTACTTTAATTTTTCTATTATGTAAGGTTTGTGCTCTTTCCCCCCCCCCCTATTATGTTTACTTTCAATTCAACCTTTATATCCACCAAGAAAATAAATGATAGAGGACTTAGCTACATTTTAAAAAGAAATAAAGATTTTATTTCTCATGCTATGAAAATATAAATAATTGAATTAAGTTAGGAGACTTATGATTAAAAAATTGCTAAAAATTAAAGAATTTTTTTGTGTTTTAGGAGAATCAAAAATGAGATTGTGGTGGTTATGTAATACTTTAATGCAGCTATTTATATAAGATATTTAAAAAAAAATTTAAGAATAATGTTCATTCTGGCAAAGTAATATGCAGTATCTCTTACGTTCCAATTAATATTTTACATTAATTCTTGCAAAAATATAAATTTGCATAAATATGGCAGAAATGCACAAAATGGGAACAATTGAAATTTGCTGTGTTTTAAGGAACGATTTTATTTTTCAACATTCAGAAGTAAGTTCACTGCATTGGGCTGTCTCCTATCATTGGAGTATTTATATTGATTAGTTTAAGATTATTAAGTGAATTGTTGTAATGATAGCAGTTCTACAATAGACATCCTTATTTATCATATATAGAATCTCTAATTTTTTATACTCTAATTCTAATAATATAAAATAAAAGGTATATCCATGTTCTTGATGCACAAAATACTTTTATATTGCTGGGATAACAGTAACTGATTGCTTAACCTCAGTTTCCTTTTTTCTTTGGTAACTATTGATAAGATTATGAGAATTTGAAACGTAAATTATGAAATCAAATACTTCTTGAAATTTGCAATGTTTGAAATTTTTAAACAATTGCTGATTGCGAATAACATTAATTTGGTTTAAAAGTTACATAAGTCAAACAATGGAAACATTATGAATGTTTACAATGTCCCCTAGGTCCATGTATTGTAATATCTATTATTTTATAATAATTTATCAATAGTGATTTATAATGGTTTTATAAAAAACAAATAAATTGAAAATTGAACCAGCAAATTTATTTTAAAGCAATGTTTTGGTTAGTTATATGCTTTAATGATCTAAATAAAGCTTATTCCAGTATATGTTTGAAAATATTTTCTCAGCATTAATGTTGTTGCTTTGAAATATTTTATATTGGGGACTAGAATCAATATTTTCCAACTCTTGAAACTTTTTTTCTATAATTTGTCTTTTTTTTTTCGTACTATATAAATTTTTAATTTCATCTGAGCTCTTCAGCAAATTAAAAAAAGATATATATCAACTATTCAAATACACACAGTTTGCAATTTTCTAAATATTTCCAATACTGGGCTTCTTATCAGCTTGCTAATTGCAAATATGAATCTACAAACTATCGTGCATGTAGGAAATCGAATATATATTACCTGTCTATATGACTGTAATTAAAAGCCCATATATGGAAAGAAGAAAGTAGAAATGGTTGAATGCGATTTTGAGGCTATCTAATCTATAGTGTGCATTCTATAAATAAAATTTCTAGCAGAAGAAAGTAGATTATTTCTATTATTGCTAATGATAAGCACACAAATATGGAACTTGATAACTGCCATTGATGCTTACATGATATCAAAAATTTGGATAAATGGTAATTTATTTGGAGCTGGTCTTCATTATCAAGATTGAGATAGTTCAATGAAGAGAAGATCTTGATGGTAGAAGTCCTCATCGAAATGCAATGTAACAATCAGTATCATAAATTACCATTAATTATTGTGAAAGATGGTGGCCAGGTGGCTCTCTTTGAAAAAAATTGATTATCAGTATTCTAGCTAAATTGGAAATATATATTTTTAATTTCCTCAGAGTTGTGCGAACAATATTGTGAAACTTAAGAAAAAGTATGCATATTTTTTTTCATGTAAATTATCAACTGATTGAGGATTATAATGCTTAATGATGATATTAAAAGATTAATAGATAATATTATGTGATTTGTTGAATAAGTGGTCAGTGCTTATTATTGATTCTGCAAGATTGTGTGATGATTTCAGGGCAACTATAAACAAGTATTTTTATTCTACTGTGTAACAATTTCCTACTCAGTAAGATATCTTAGCTGCTTTGAGGAGAGGTAAGTATTTTACTAAATTACTTGCTGCAGTTTCTTTTCAGTCAGTTATGGAGCATGAAATAAAACATATTTCCACAATGGAGGCTGTAATGTAAAGATTACAAAAAGTATAATGCTAAACTAAATGCAGAGAGGTGCCAGTTTTTCAAAAGAAATGTTGAAATTTAATATATAATTTCTGAAAGTGGTATTCATCCCACGCTTAAGAAAATAGTCAATTAAAAAGAACAAAGCTTCATTGAATGCTATTTGAGCTTAAATCATTTTTACCCTTATTGAACAAAATTCATAAGAAATTGATCTACTTTAATATTTCTTTTAGATAATCTTCTGAACAAAAATGTTTCTTGCATATGGTTTGAAGAATAAGACAAATGTAAACAATTTCTTAACATCTGATGGTATACTGGTTCATTATAATGAAAATCTTCTTTAATGAGTGTCTTGTAATGTTTCATTTTTAGTTAAAATGCTGTGTTATCACACATTGTAAATATAAAGAAAAATCTTTAACCTATGTCTCTTGTACCTTATCAAAAGCTGAAATTAACTTATCACAAATTGAAAAAGCATTAGTAACAAAGATTACTCGGGTGTTTTCACCACAGGGTATAAAGTTCTAGAGATGCTTCTAACAAGTGGATTCTGTCAAAAGGTCGCCAGACTTTTTTGCTTGAAATAAGCAATGAAGGATATCTTGGTACTATTGAGCAGATGTTTCCTGCTAGCTCTTCAAGCCCAAGAGTTTGAAATGCTTTCATTCTTGATAGGTTTTCATGTCATACCTCATGCTTTCCATTGACACATGCCTATCATCATGGCTGATACTAAATTCCAACTTCCCGGTTTCTAATTCTGAAATTCAGCAGTCTGCTAATCTTCCTACTGAAGGGTTCGTAGATGAGGATATTCATTTTGCAGATATCCTAAATTAGAGACATTTCTGTTATTGATATCCCAACAGATGCTAACCAAAGTGAATCAGGAAGAAGCCAAATAGACTTAATCTATAATTTACTTCGCGTTTGTAATAATATCTTTAATTTCTTATAAAAATGTAGTATCACATTCTATACTATGTAATAATTTTACAGTACTAATTTTTAATGTCTTGTAAAAAGAAAAGAGAAGGGAAAAAAATCAAATTAACTCTACATGGAACAACCAGCAAATTAATTTTGAAGCAGTGTTTAAGTTAATAATATGCTTTTACAATTCAAACAGTTTTTCTCTAATGTATCTTTGAAAGTATTTTCTCAGTGTTAATGTTGCTGCTTTGACATATATTTTTAGAATGCACCATTAGGAGCACCAATTCAGTTAACTAATTTAGTAGGGCTTGAAGATAATTTTTTTTTTATGTGTGTATATATATATATGTGTGTGTGTGTGTGTGTGTGTGTGTAATGATATTTTAAACTTTAATTTCAATTTAAGTAATTTCTGAGGTTTTTTCTTCCGACTTCATAGTAACTTCATTTTAAAATATTCTCTTATTCCACTTTCTCTACTTAATTAATTCAAGAGAAGCAATGAAAAACTGCTGATTCGGCTAAAAGTCTAACTTTCCCACACTCCGCGTAAAGGGACAAAATACCGCTGACATGGCACATTCTTTTTTTAAAGATCTCCGAGTTTCCCCTTCCTCTTTGATGCGTGTAGCGAAAATCCCATTCAAAATCTCATTATATGTTAGTACTATGAAGAAATATTTTCCCTATCAATTTCTCTGGTTATATAAGACCAGAGACAAAATGTCCAAGAGTTTTTTCCTCCTACCTTTCTGTGTCATTCTGTGTGCTCATTGCTTGTACATATGCCTGTTTCTTCAGAATGAAATAAAATGACGTCACAAAATCAAGATTATCTTCACTGTCTTCAAACTGCATTCTGCTTACATATATAATATATTCTTTTTTAAAATCCAAGTAAATTACATTTCCATAAAATTTTGACTTTTAGCTTTGAGACCAAGTGAACGATAATTAAAATTCCAGTGTTAATTATTGTATTTTTATTGCTAATCCATTGTTTTCAAACATTTCTTTGCATGCTTATTATATAGAATTCAATTATGAAAGAAATTTAATTATCTATCATTAAAATTTTATTGCAGGTTTTTTTCATTTCATATTTCAAAATAAGCAAAAGTAATGATTAATGCTATTAAATAAATATTATATCATTAAAATGTTAAAAAATTTATATGCACCAATTTAATAAATCAATCATTTGTTTGATTTCCTTTTATTATGTAATGCTGTGCTTTTCATTATTTAATTTTTTTAAAAGTTATAATTAATCTTATAAATTTTCTGATTGTAATATATGTTTTAGGTTAAATTTTATGATGTGTCTAATACATTTTACTTTTTATATTGCAGTTAAGACAGCTACTTCAAAAGCTTTCGATCCTCTTGTTCATTATGTAAACACACAGAGAGCTGAACGCACTGCCAGAGGTGTATATAAACATACACCAAAATATTATCGAAAGTGGCAGCCAAGATATTGATCACTGGTGGGTTATGGGGACACATTACATTCCCTATGTTTTTGAAATTTTATTGAAAATATTTTGGTTATTTTATATTTTAACGTTAAAAAGAATCGGAGCAGGAGAAAAAGTTATTTTTTTCTCTCTTAGTTGCAATTTTTTTTAAAATCCCTTTTTTAATATTTTCTGCTTTTTCAATTATGAATATTTTTTTCTTCAAAATTACATTTCTTAAAATATATTACATAAAGCTATGTTTGGAATTTCATTTTTAAGCATTAAATTGGGGTAAATATAAAAACCATATTATTTAATAATCTGGCATACATTTAATTCATTGTGTTTGTAAACCATTCTAATTAAGTCAAATCCTATATTATTATATCAATAATTTAATATTAATGTTAATATAATTGTCTGCTAATATAATTAGTGATAAAGCTAGATAATTGTTCATGTGTTTGTTGGTTTTCTACCCAACAGATTGAGCTACCAAATGCAGTACAAATATGCTTATGATAATATGAAAAATAATGCTATGATAATATGAGATTTGACTTAATTGGAATTTTGTTTACAAACTCAATGAATTAAACATATGTCAGACTATTAAAATAAATGGTTTTTATGTCTGCCTCAGTTTAATGCTTAAAAATTTTTTATTCGGAAGATCATGAACATGTCATTAAACATTAGAGATTTAATATAAATAAACACATCCAGTATTCCTTGCAAATCAACCGATTGCCAAAGTAATTACTAATTGTAATTAAAAAGCATATTATCTCCTGAATTATTAAATACAAAACTGAGATTTTTATACAGTGAATATTAATGCAAGAAGAGTGAAAGTATTAATAAAATAAAATTTGTTATTATAAAATAAAATTTGTTGACCAATTTTTGAGTAATGTGTCCCCTATAATATTGATTTCCAATATAGCTAACTCTCCATGTATTTTAATTGTGTGTAAATACTGTAGATATTTTTAAATATGTTTATATACATTATTTTTTTTATTTGTTTTTGCCCATGGTTTTTCTATTTTATTTTATGTCTATATATTTCTGGAAATGCAGCACAATACATGTATTAAATATTCAGCTCATGATCAAATTATAAGCTTATTTTTGTATAGTATGCTCTTAAACTGAGCTTATTTTTGTAT
>JAPMOR010039891.1:157067-168180 GCA_026543865.1 Argiope aurantia
ATGCTCTTAAACTGAGCTTATTTTTGTATAGTACGCTCTTAAACTGAGCTTATTTTTGTTTAGTATGTTCTCAAACTGTGAGCTTATTTTTGTAATGTGTGCTCTCAAATTATGAGCTTCTTTTGGTATCATATGTGCTCAAATTGTGAGCTTATTTTTGTATCATGTGTACTGTGCTCAAATTATGAGCTTTCTTTTGTAATCAGTATTTTTATATGATTTTAAAGGATAAAATTGTGATTTTTTTCCTCTCATATTTATGTTTTAATTTACCTGTAAATATTCTATTTCTGAATTATGCCGCAGACATACATATTAGATATTTTCCCCATCATGTTAAAATTCCATTTTTCTAGGATTAGGAAGGAAAATTCTTAAGTTAGAAAAAATCGAATTTTTTTTTTCTTTTTTTAAAATGCATCTAATATTTGATAAAAAATAGCATAGTTTTCATTTGATATTACTATATTATTTCACAGTGATTGTGTGTGAATAAGGATCATGCTTATACTTTGGTATTGAAATAAAGTTTATCTCCATATCATTGAAGCTGGAATTCAAAAATAAAAATGGAGCTAAGAATTGAATAAAACTTTTTCTTCAACATTTTGTTCTGG
Organism: Argiope aurantia; assembly: GCA_026543865.1. NCBI lineage: Eukaryota > Metazoa > Arthropoda > Arachnida > Araneae > Araneidae > Argiope > Argiope aurantia. The sequence continues at coordinate 157,685 of JAPMOR010039891.1, forward strand.
GAAGAAGTTAAATACTTTAATAAATTTAAAATTAAAAGAAGCAGGAATTCTGGAATTAAATTGACCTGGATATGAAATATTTATGATAATAGGAAGCATATACATCCTCAATTTTAAAAAATATAAACAGAAAAAAATATACAATATCGGCAACATTATTGTTTGCCAACGGATTCTAAAGCCCTCCACGGCTTTGCGCATGCCTTAAGGTGGGTTTAGTTCATCAAAATAAGGGTTAGAGGATAAAAGGGGATGTTTATATTTAACAACAAAGTAAACTCGGATTACTCACGGATTAAATTGAAATAAAATAATAAGGTCAGAAACGGCATGATAATCACATATATGACGGGGGGGAGAGGGATGGAATTGAACGAAAAAAATATCTAATAAGGCGGAAATCAAGGTCAAAGAATGACGAAAAATTCATGAAATGTGTTTTTTTCCGCGTCTCACCCCTTAATGAGATGAAATCATCAAAAAGTGGTCACCTCAGGATACTGAAACGAACAGTAATTTATAACCAATTCTTTTAAGCCACGATATTTTATGATATCTACACAATTTTGTTGAATATTGTGTACATACAATATATTGAATGTTATGTTCTTACACATTTTAATAGGGATTGGATTCCTTTTATTTCTCAAGTCGATCTCCTTTACACAAATGGTGTAAAGTTTGGCACAACTTCACGTGTTGAATCTTGCTTGTATAACCAAGCTGCTACATTCATTTCATGCGACAGTCTTTGTAATATATATATATTTTCCATTATTGGCATTTTCATCTTAGCCCAATTATTTCGTGACCGTTGAAAGTCCAAGAATGTAATATATATATATGACAACTCTTGGGAAAGGTTGTCTAATATTTGTAGACGATTTATTCCAGTATTTGATTATAAACCTTCATTGTGAGTGCTGAATGATAACTCAATCTTTTGTGCGAACACATAACAAGAAAAGGGTGAACAATATAGCTTTCAAACAGAATGGAATTTTATCTCAATTTGCAAATTGAGTGAAATGATTTCTATTCGATATATTTAATGAAACCCAAGAGGTAAGTAACTGTCAAATGGCAACTTTGATTACCAAACTTGACCCCAGTAGATTAATGACTGTGGGATTATTTAAAGGTGCCTGTTTAGTAGTTTTCCCGTTCATATTGGTGGAATTTAAAAACTTTCAGCAAATCATTGATGGAATCAATTCAGGCGTACTGCACTTCCCACCTGTCGCAGGCGTTTTGATTCGCCTAACTTTTTCTATATTGTTTAGTGGAAACTATAAAGAACACTTATAAATTAAATTAATGTAATGAATCATTGTTCTCTTAATGTTTTACAGTATTCTCTTTTAGTGGCTTTTGAAATTACCACATTTTTGCTATAAAAAATATTGTGAATGTTTTTTAAAAACCTTTTCGAATAAAAATTAGGGCTTCACACAATAAACAAATAGTTGTTTATTTGTAGCCTTAATAGTCAATGTGCTTTACAGTATTGTGAATAATAGAATGTAAATGAAAATTTTGAGGGAAATTGAAAATTAGTAATATACTGGAATTGGTGTTGGTTCAGGATCAGGTGCTGGATAGAGATACGGAAGCGGTTATGGTGCTGGATCAGGTGTTGGAGCGCGAGCTGGATCTGGATACGGATCAGAAGTCGGTACCGGAGCTGGGTCTGGTTACGGAAGTGGCTATGGAGTTGGTTCTGGAGCTGGATCAGGTGGTAGAGCGGGATCTGGCGCTGAATCAGGTGCTGGAGCAGAATCTGGAGCGGGAGCTGGATATGGATCGGGTGCCGGAGCAGGGTCTGGTTCTGGAGCCGGTTACGGAAGCAGCTATGGTGTTGGTTCTGGAGTTGGAGCCGGTTATGGAAGTGGCTATCTTGCTGATTATGGATCTGGATCAGGTGCTGGAACTGGGGCTGTATACGGATCGAGTGCCGGAGCCGGGTCAGGTTCTGGAGCGGGATCTGGAAGCGGTTATGGTGCTGGATCAGGAGCAGGATCTGGATCAGTCGCTGGAGCGGGATCTGGTGCTGGAGCCGGAGCTGGATATGGTGGAGGTTATGGTGCTGGTTCAGGATCTGGATCGGGTGCTGGTGTGGGATCTGGAAGTGGTTATGGCACTGGAGCTGGATCTGGTGCAGGAGCCGGATCAGGTTCTGGGGCCGGTTACGGAGGTGGAGTTGGATCTGAATCAGGGGTGGGAGCTGGATACGGATCGGATGACGGATCTGGGTCAGGAGCTGGATCCAGTTATGGAAGTGGCTATGGTGCTGGTTCTGGAGAGGGAACTGGCTCTGAATCAGGTGCTGGAGCTGGTTTCGGAGTTGGAAGCGGCGTCGAATATGGTGCTGGCGCAGGAGCTAGTGCAGGAACTGGTAATGTCATTGGAGATGCTTTTGCTCAAGAGTTTACCAAGAATTTATTATCCTCGGGTGTTTTAACCTCTGAAACTGTAACTTCCTCTTCTGCGCAAGTGACTGCATCCTCAATGGCTGTTGCTGCAGCTCAAAGCTTGGGCTTGGATGCTAATACGGCTAACTACTTGTCAAACGAAATGGCCAGAATGGCTGCTTCCATGGCACAGAGTGCTAGCGACCAGGCTGCTTTTGTTCAGGCACTGTCTTATAACATGGGAAGACTTCTTGTGGAATCTGGTGCAATTAATGAAAGTGCAGCTTCATCTGCTGCCTCGAGCGCCTCTTCTTCGGTAACCCAAACTATAAGAACTTACGGTCTTGGAGGAGGAGCTGGATACGGTGGCGCAGCGGCAGCTGGCGCTGGTGCATCAGCTGCGGCTGGAGCTGCAACAGGAACTTCAGGAGGATATGATGTAGCATCTGGAGTAAGTGAAGGGGCAGGAGGTGCAATTGGATATGGTTTAGGATTAGCCAATGCCGGAGGATATAGCGCTGGAACTGGAGGAACGTTTGGATAAGGTGTTACAAGTGGAGCTTCAGCATCTTCAAGTATCTCGTCTTCTAATGGAGCTGGTACTGCAAATTATGGTGGATATGGCTATGGAACGGCAGGTGAAGCAACAGAAGCTGGTGCCTATAGTAGTGCACTGAGTGGTCTGGCATCCCCTGAAGCGGTAAATAGAATAGTGTCTAATTGTATCTGGTGGTTCGTCCGCTCTATCCGATGTAGTATCAAATATTATCTCCCAAGTTAGCGCTTCTGCTTCTGGTGCCTCTGCCGATGATGTTGTAATCCAGGGTTTGCTGGAATTGATTTCTATTCTTGTTCATATAATAAATAATTCCCCCATTGGTCCTGTTAACCCAAATGGAGCTGACGCATCTATGGCTGCTGTCAGACAGGCAATGGCGCCTTTTCTTGGTTAAATCAGATAAATGCCTCTTACTAAATAAAACCACAATGTTCTTCGGAGAATTGTTAACTGTTTTATCATTACATTTATTAAATGCAAATAAATTTCTTATGGCTAAAAACTTGTTTTTGTGTGAATTTTTTGTACATTTAAAACAATTTTACTTTATTTTTTTTATTTTAGTGTCCAGGGAAAATATTTCTTTTCAGCTGAATTCCTTGTCACTTTCATGGATTCTCTTTTTTTTTTTTTTTGCCTTTCGTTCATGTAATTATTATTATTATTATTATTATTATTATTTTTTTGCTGAAATCTTACATCTTAGTTTTATCGAATATATTTTTCACAGTATCATTCTTAAAATATAAAACAAAAATGTAAATAAATTCTAAATGTTTGTCGGACTCTTTTGAAGAATTTGTATTGTAGAATATACTTGTTCTTAAAAAAGTATATTATCAGAAACTGTTTCATGCATGAGAAATTTGGTGTTCATTTTGGCATAATCAGCCAATATTACAAGATTCATTAGAGATATCTAGGTAATATCACATGTTATAGTTATAATACGTTGTTTTGCATCGAACTGAGAACGCACTGCTGTGTAAGCGTCGAAGGAATAAAAAAAGGAAAAAATCGGGCAAAAGATGATTTGAAAAATTTGAGATTTCTTTGCCCGTTCAACTATCAGTGCAGAGATTTGCCTGTGTGAATTCATATATTACGGAAGAATCATATCTAAAATACATGTGATCAGATGGATTATCATTTTCAGAAATTGGGAGCTAAAAATATGAGAGTTTGATTAGCTGAAATTTCTAAAATTATTAAATTGAAGATAATCTGTCGGCCTGCAAAGGATGTATTCATTTTTTTTAAACATTCTAAACATCTGGTTGGTTTATATCAACAAATCTATTTCTTTTAGGAAATTTCCCTAATTTAGATATTTTTTGAGTTTTCCCAATTCCCAATTTATTTCTCCTTGAAATGAAAATTTTCCCCTTGACCTTTTTCGAATCAGTTTATTAAAAATCTTTTTAATGAAAAATATTTGTAATTCCTATGATACATTTATTTAATCATTTATTGATCATGAATCTTCCACATAAAAACAATAACCTTTTTAAATCCGGAAGTAAAGCTTAAATGAATTGACGTTCATGTCTACATGTCAAAATTTTATCCCAAATACCTCCAGTTGAAATTCTTTTTTTCTATAACTGCTTTTTCGTTTCAAATTTATCATGCAAATGGAAACAATTCAGATAAAAATGAGTTCCATTCCGAAATTTCTTACTTTCAATTCTTTACTAATTTGCGCAAAATACATTTAACAACACGAATCTGAATTCTCTAACTGTACTCGCGTAATATAATAAGTGATGTACTTGCGTAATGTATAAGTGATGCAGTTCGTTCCGTAAAATATATTAACATCATATCAATATTATATTGAATTATGTCGATAACCTTCACAATTTTGAATAAAATTTCCAGCATGTTTATAATGCTTGACTTGCAAACACTAATTGCTCTGTTTGCAAGGACAGATTAAACTTATTAAGAGCGGAGGGGTGACACAACTATTCTTTCAAGACATCTGAAAGGATATATGCATAAAGTATGCATTTCAGATGTGTAGATGAGAAGGTGGGTACAGAAATGATGTGACGTTCCCTACCTTCTATCAATGCAGGAAAGTGCCTTCTCCGAGAGAAGTTATTTAGAGACTAGTAATGGTCATTAGGGTTGGACCATAGTTCTCACATATGATGTCGCCACGTGAACGTTCAGTCATTCGGATTTATCCTTGTGTCTCAGATCGGGTCAGAATAATCGAGTGTGATATGTGTGTGATTTTTCAGTTATGAAATTTAAAAAGAAGATAACTTTTAATCACAGTAACTATATTTTTATAAATGAAAGCATTTGGAATTCAGTAATTAAAAATGTATGTTATACATATATATAAATATCATATTTCAATGTCTCAAAAAGTAATGCTCTTTACCTAGCAAAATTTATTTTTGTATAACTATTCAATAAATAGCAATTTTTATCAAATATTTATAAAATTCAAAATAGAAGCTCATACGATTCGAAATAATAAAATATGACAAAGGAAAATAATAATAATAAAACAAGAAATACACACTGCACCGAACATTAAATATTCATAATAACATTGAAAACACTTTGAACGTTAATTACAACAATGGAAATATGTTATAGGATATTCTTAAACACATCTTTAAAAGTCCGTTATATCTACACATAAAAATTTAAGCATTTGTATTGAAGATACTAAATATTTTTAAAATTTAAATGCTTTAAAATTCCGTTTTTTTTTATCGCTGAAAAACGCAATACACATCACTTGTTCCTTTATTTAAAATATCGAAAAAAAATCAATCGTGGGAGACATTTTCGCAATCCAAAATATACTCACAAAATTTGGTAGTTAAGAGTGAAACTGGCTGTCCTATATTGCGTCAACACATTCACACATTTTCTTTTATTATTAGTAGAGTCAAATCTGCTTTCACGACTAGTTGATACACCAGAATTAATGGTTACAAAAATTTCAATTAAATATTCTACGTAATTTGGTCATAATGGCTTTCTTAACATTTTTTTAAATATTGATGAACTAATATTAATTTTAATAATTTTGAATCCTTATATACTTCAGTTCATTAAATTAGATATTTCCTTAATTTTCTAATGAAGTTCATCCAATTATATCAATGGGAAAAGCATCAAAAGTTAAAAATATGGATACAGAAAAAAATGCTCTCATCTACTTGATTCTCAAGTTAAAACTTAACATAATCGGCGACAGCTTTGCCTTTTCCTTTTCTTTCAAATTATTTGTAAAAAAACAACGTATAAAAATAATTCAAAACTGTCATAAACATTCGTTAGTTTTATATTCTGCAGAAATATGAGATTTTAAATAAATAGTTTAATTTCAAAAAATTTGAAAATAGCACTGGAAAAAATAAATTTTTCCAACTATTTTAAAAACGGAATCAACTTTAAAACCAAACAAAATGAATAAATATAAATATTTTTTTTTCCGACTGCGAAAAAATTTTTGAGAAAGAAAGGCATAAAGATTACTTGTATTCGGCAGCTGCACCCCGAAGAATATTATGGATCCCATCATCTTCAGGAGAGAAATTTTCACGAAAGTATTTACCACCGAGCGTTCCTTTTTGTCAGTCTTATTTCGAAGATCGTTTGTCACCCCATTTTGTTATATTCGGACATTTCATATTAATTTCAGATATTTCACACTCATGTGTCTCTTAATGTAATCAGTGTGAAAGCATTCATGATAAACGATGCATTCAATTTTTTTATCGATTTTGCCTAGATGGCCAGTAATACTAAATTAGTGAATGCATGCTTATGTAATGGCGGCTATATAAAATGAATGTAGAAACTGAATTTAAACTATTTTATAAAATAAGCTTCACAGAAATGCAGAATAATTAATAAAAAGATATTCGATATTTTCGCCAACAATCGATCTGTGTACGTGTGTGTGTAGTTACTTACTTAATTTTTATTTTATTTTTTAATAACGATTGCACCAACGAACAGGAATTTAGATAGGTTTTGAATCTGAGGCGAATAAGAAAGCGTGCACTATTACTACTAATCCGTACTAATACTATTACTAATTTTACTACTAATCCGTAGTCAATTTTTTTTATAGAAGGTATAAAAAGCAGAATAGATATGATTATGTTGTTTTAAAGAAAACTGGAATAAAATTTTATTAATCCGTGCACAAAATTATTGATTCATTCAATGTTTAATAAGATAATAAAAAACGCACACGTGAAAAATAAACTATTTAAAAGTTAGATGAACTTATTCTCCCCCCATCCCCCATTAAACGTTAGATGAACTGATTAACCTTTTGAACCCCCGTGTTTAGGGACGACATGTTCTTATCATTAAGTGCTTTTTTTTTTTTTTTTTACTTCGGAGCTACTGCAAATAATCCCCCCCCCATGCCAACTCGAATTTTTTTTTTTTTTTCAAATGTAGTCATTATTTTCCTTAATGCTATATATAAGAATATTCTATGAATAACTATTTTTAATCATCTTTTTATGATAAAATTTTTATCATCAGTCTAATCAAAATTCCGATGCACTTGCAATGATATAATGTTAGAAAGGTTATATAGAAAAAAAAATTCCTCGATTGCCTAATTATCATACTAAATAAGGATCTAAAAAAGTAGGGACTAATTTATTTAACAAGTTTAATGTATACTTGGGAATGCTCTTTTACTGTAGCTGAAAAGCTACTCCATCACAAACTTTTATTTTTTGAAAAATTTCATTAGTGAAATAATCGAAGCCTAATGATTTAGATTGCAAAAAACAGATATTTTACCGTTAAATAAACCTTATATATTGTTAAAAAATTTACTTAGCAAGGTAACTTATAGTGCATTCACTTAATTTGGCTACATCAAAGTATTACTGTTTAGAAAACATGTTGTAAAAGAATGTTGACAATAGTTGCTTACATTTTATTAAATTTATTTAACCATTAAACATATTTTAGATAGAGAATTATCATAATGAAATAAACATAATAAATTAAAAATACTTCCAAATTCTTTAGCGACGAAGTGACAACTGAGTAAATAAAATGACAGTCCTCTTCCGAATTTTTCAGTGAATTAGAGAAACTTTCCTTCATTTTTCGAAATCATTTAATCGTTTTATCTTATTAAATTAAAACAAAGCAGAAATTTCTTCCATCTAAAAGGTTAAAACGGCTGAAAAAAAAAGACAAACAGTTTTTTTACTAATTTTATTAATGGTATACCACGCTTGTAAATTTGAATCAGTTAATTCATATATTCGAAAAATTCAAAATAGATTTATTAAAAAAAATCGCAAAGGAAATTTCATGGTGATAAGTTATTCCACCAGCCTTTAATAACATGCCTTTTAGTAAATTAAGGCAAACACATTAAGTTATATATTTTATATTTATTCTCAAAACAAAGTTTTCCTTCAAATATTTAAACACTCGAATAGATTGAATAAAAATTTTACAAATATCACATTCCATTTCCTTTTGGAAGGGATTTCCTTGTCTTATTAAAATAGTTGAGGAAGCAAATTTTCATGCTTCGAATCTACAGTAAAAAAAATGCCTTTCCTAAAAGTCGAAGAAAAATTTCCGTTGCAGACAAAACTCATATTCAAGTTTGTTTTCCAAAACTAAATTCTTTAGAAAGATTAAAAGAAATAAACAGCTATGTTGAACTGTGAAACGACGTCAATACAAATGTCTGAGAACCATTCTAAAGGGGGGGGGGAAGGAAGAGTTTTCTCTTTTGAGATTTTCGTTTCACATCGTAACAGATGGAAAAGGTAGCGATAACATTCAAGAGACAAACAATTGTTAGAAAATTTTTTCGAAAGTGATCGAACTATATATATATATATACACTGGTGTGCAAAACTTAAGCAACAATGCAAATTTTAAGCAGATAGCCATGAAATTGCAGAAAAGGAGTTCTTGCGATCAGTACAATGAACACGTAATTCAAGAGAAATGTCATGCGTATGCAAATATCAGGAACAAAACGTCACAGGCGACGTGAGCGTACGCAAAACACGTGCGGAAGGCGCGCGCAGCTCAACACTACAATAAAAGGAAGGACGGAGACGCAATTAAAGACATTCGTTGCAAGTGCACGTGAGTTAAATCGTGAAATATGGCTAGCAGAAATCATCTGGACGATTTCACACGTGAAAGAATGATCGGAAAGCTGGAGGAGAGGCGTAGTGTGACCAGTGTAGCTGAAGAGTTCGGAATCAACAAAAGTGTCGTTTCGCCCGCTTGGAAAGTCTTCCAAACCACAGGTAGAGCTGTGAGAAAGGTTGGTGGTGACCGCCCCAGGAAAACAACTGCAGTGGATGACCGACATATCGTCCTGCAGGCGAAAAGAACCCGAAACCAGTCAGCAAGCGCCATTTCTCAGCAACTGTATGCAGCAACGGGGCGACAAGTGTCGCGTTTTACTGTGTCCAGACGCCTTCACAAAGGTGGCCAATTCGCCCGACGTCCGTTTTAGTGCCACAAGCGATTCCCACCGCCAGTTGATTTGGAGAGGTCGGGACACGGTTTCATCCCAGTAACATCACGGAAAGAGACCGTTTCGGTGGTCCTGGAGTTGTCGTCTGGGGAAGCATTATGATGAACGGGCGGACTGAGCTCCACGTTTTCGACAGAGGTTCTGTAACTGTAGATCGCTATTGTCAGGAGGTGATCCTTCCCCATGCGCGTCTGTTCCGAGGTGCCATTGGATCAGACTTCGTTTTTATGGATGACAATGCACGGCCACACAGGACTCATGCTGTTGAGGAGCTCCTGGAAAGTGAAGATATCACTCGAATGGATTGGCCGGCGTGCTCCCCTGATTTAAATCCGAGAGAACATGTGTGGGATGCTTTGGGGAGACGCCTTTTCGTTGAATACCTGGTACAAACTTGAACTATTTGAAAGGATCGTATATTAACAGTTTTGCAAGCACTGGAATAAGGGTTACATGTATTCTTTCTATCTGGCCATTTTCTCTTGGCACTCCTGTTGTGATTTGTATATGTTCAATACGTTCGTCCTTGCAGTAGTCCTCGAAGTCTTTAGAAGTAAAGGCAGACCTTTGTAGGAAATAATTCGCGAAGGATTTTCAAAGGCAGTTGGATCCTGAGTTTTTGTAATGCCCTTGCTGCTGATGTTGTTTTGATTCGGTAAAACCAAATGAATTTCGTGAAGGCATCTGCTACTGTAAAAATATGTGCTGATGTCTCTTGCTTGTAGATGATAAGGGACCAATGAAATCAATATGGTATGTGTTTGTGGTGAATAGCATATAAGCCAGTTAACAACTCTTCTACCGGAACGATCGTTTTGGTATAATTGTTAAGTTGCTGGACTGCTAACCAAAAGGTCCCAGGTTCTATCCCTCGCGCATTCACATACCTCTTCATTGGTGACCTCGGACGATGAACCTTCAACCTTCGCACAGCTGTTGTGGCGCCATCTACCCGCAACCAAAGTCGTCAGACTCACTTGACGCAGCAAAACCAAAGTCGTCA
>JAPMOR010039891.1:168190-195949 GCA_026543865.1 Argiope aurantia
AACCAAAGTCGTCAGACTCACTTGACGCAGCAAAACCAAAGTCGTCAGACTCACTTGACGCAGCAACCCAAAATTGCCAGACACACTTGGCGCATCAGCACCCACACACGCTCGCCATAACGTTTGACGCTATTCAACTGGGTACCGGTCCATTAAGACAACAGCTAATATTACATCACCACTCAACATCCATATCGTTCGTCTCACCTCCGACTCACTGGAGGGAGAGTACTGTGGTGAATAGCATATAAGCCAGTTAACAATTCTTCTACCCGAACGATCGTTTTGGTATAATTGTTAAGTTACTGGACTTAACAATTATACCAAATTGTTAAGTAAAAGGACCCAGGTTCTATCCCTCGCGCATCACGTATCGCCTCATGTTCAAAGACGTATTGTCCTTAGGAATGGGATTCAAAAGATCTTCTCCTTTGTCTCGTTTCCTATTACAAAGGATGCACTCAACACAATTCATTAGGGCTTTATCTATTCTTTCTTTGCGTTTGAGATATGGAAGTCTCTTTTCAGCAAATCTTCAGTCTTCTGTAGAGTAAAGTGTCCTTTATAGTGGATCTCGCGAATAATTTCTAGCTCCATCACTTACAGCACAACGATGAGTTCACGTAAATTATCCTGTACGTACAAGACATCTTCTTTTATAAGGTAATCATCTCCTAATCCTATCTCGTTTTCAGCAATTGAAACGCTTGTCAGCATTTTGTGCAGTTGTGATCTTAGCCGTGATATCGCTTTGGGAGCAAGTGATCATGTGCATTGCACCCCTTCCCAATGCATCTACATATTCCATTTGTTGACATGCTCTGTGGACTATTTTGCACTCGAACTCCTCCAGAAATAATGCCTGTATGGCTATCTTAGGCGCCAGGTTTTTCTTTTCTATCGTCTTTTAGTAGGCATCACAGTCAGTGACTATCTTAAATTTTGTCCCCAAGAGATAACTTCGAAATCTCTTAGATGCTTCTATAATCACTAGCATCTCAAAATCATAAATTGATAGCGTTTTTTTGCTGTGGTGATATCTTTCTATTCATGCATTGTATGGGATGTAGCTGTCCATCATCTGAGCATTCTAAAAAAAAACCGCTCCGAAACCATGATTACTAGCATCCGTATGCAATTCAAGACTTTTCCTTGCTGGAAAATGTGTAATACTGGACTTTTACACAAAAGTTATTTTAGGTGTTGAATTAAGTGTTTTAGGTGTTGAAATGCATTTTTGTAATGGCCCAAATTCAAATTCTACACCGCCACGAAGTAAATCACTTAATGGGTTTGCAATTTTTGAATAACATGGTATCAATTTTCTGAAATATCCTGTGAGACCAAGGAAGCTTTGCATTTGCTTAATATTCTTAATCTCAGGAAAATTTTGAACAGCAACCGTTTTATTTGATGAGGGGCGAATTGCACCCTCTTCAGTAACGTAGTCCAAAAATTCAAATTTTCGTTTTAAAAATTTGCTTTTTTTAAAAAATTAATTTCTATTCCATATTTAGGAGCTACTTTTAAAACAGGTTCTTTTTTCAAAGCCCCTGTTTCATTACGGAAATATATGATGAAATCATCCATATAAATTACAATTGTATCCATATAAATTACAAAAAATATATGTATATGAATCTTAAAAACACACTAGGACTTGTGTACAAATCAAATGGAATCCTTAAAAATTCGAATTAACCTGCATGACAAATTAATGCCAAATATTTGGTAAATTTATCCTCAACTGAAACATGAAAAAAACCCATTTTTTTAAATCTAAAGTTGAGAAAACTTTTGCTTCCCCTAAATGATCGAGAATATTAAAAGAATCTTTAACTATTTTTTTATTTAGTTGTCTGAAATCCACGCATAAGCTATTTGTACCATCTCGCTTTTTGCATAACAGAATTGAAAATGCTTATTCAGAAAAAGAATGTTTGCTTATACCCATTTGTAATCAATCATCTATTTGTTTGTCAACAATTTTTTGCTCTGCGTACAGAAGTCATCGAGACAATTGCTGTACTGGTATATCGTCTTTTAGTGCAACATTTAAGTGTAAATCAGTCTCCCGAGGTCGTTCATAATTTTTTTACCAATTGCAGAACCTGATCTCGTAAACAATCATCAACAATATGACTAACATCAAGTGATTCGCCCTCAATTAAAGCAGCAAAAATGAAAGTTTACTCTCAATCCATGTAGAAATATAATTTATCTGTTTATTTTGGGTACTTGACAATTCATTTTTCTGTATAATGGTACTTGACAATTCATTTTTCTGTATAATATTCAGACACTTTGGTGGGATAATTCCGGCCATTACTAATTGATCAATAGGTTTACATTCTTCAGTAAAAGCAAATGAGAAAGTTGCAGATAGAGCAGAAACTTCACTTCCAAAACAAGTTTTAACTTATCTATTTCTCGATGTTTTTTTACGTAATAAAAAATGATTTGTTTACAATTATAAGCAGACTTCCTAATCTTTTAGTTTTTTTTTCCCCATCCACAAGAATATCAATATATTCTAATTTATTGCATAGCATATTTTTTGGCTTAGTTCCAATTCCCAATATAACAAACTGATTTCCTGCCTCACTTTCATTTTTAGATTTTTCTAATCGTTTTGGACAATTACGAGCGAAATGAAAGTTTTCCCCCTTTCCCCCGCAGACATAACAAATACTTTCCAGTTTAAGATTTTGTTTTTTGTTTCGACGGAATGACTGACTCGCCTTTCATCACTTGCTTTTGCAGCCTTGATCCTTTCATTTCATTAATGTGTACTTCAAAATTACTTACTTCAGATAATGATTTACCACGAGAAGAAATAAATAAATAAATAGAAGCTGAAATGAATGATGAAATAAATTTTCAGAAATAAGACAGGCAGAATAAATATAAAACAGAAATATCACAGTACCTTTAGAATCTGCTATTCACCGGCTGCGAGCTCACCTGGTTGTGGGTGTGATGAATTTCAATGAATCAATCCACTTGGATTAGCTTAATCGTTTTATTTCTTGAAAGGATGATTATGATGATTTTTACAAGTGAGAATTCAATGATGAAGAAGGATTTTTATTACTATAAGATGGACAGTTAATGTTGTTCAAAGAATCTTTCTCACCTGCCCGTGGTACATTGGGCATGTGCAAATGAATTCTACGCAAGAATTCTAGTTTCGGCAGTTTTCAGAGGATCATATCTTTTGGAGTTCCGCTTACACACTTCTCGGCTGACCTCTCTCTCTCCTCTCCTCTGCCCTCTGGGTAGCTGGCTATCACCGGAATAATATAGAGCTCCCTCTCGTGGAGTTAATTTACCACATAAGTGTATTTTCTCTTAATATTTGAATTATAATTTTAAAAATAACTATAGATATGATAAAAATAACTATAGATTTTTTTCTTAAAAAATTATGTAAATAAAATTACAGACAGTTTTAATTAATATGTAACTCTTTTATCAATAAAAATGAATGTTCTCAAAAATAAATGTTCATTCACCAAATACTTGAATCATAATTTTATTTTTCAGCAGGGAAAATAATTGCAAATATAATTTAAATGATAATAAATGTTAATTACATTACTGATATCACAAAATGTTTTCCTTAATTTTTTATTATGTGAAAATACATAATGGTAAGTATCATAAAAACATTTCAAACAAAATATATTTTGACATCTTGCGCAATTAATAAATAATGATTATTCAAGGAGAAATATTAAAAGAATCGATTAAAAAATGTATTATATTTATCTTAAAAAAATAAGTTTTTCTTTCAGAAAATCGGGCAGCGCACAATTTTATCGTATACTACTAAAAATTTTAAACCATCTGCCTATGAATTTCATAGTTTAGCATCTGCTTTCTACTCTTACTTTTCTATTATTTATGTTTAGATGTTTGCTGATATAATTTTATTAATTTCAGCTGCTTTCTTTGATTCCTGATATAAATTCAGCTTCATTGAGATATAACAAATAATTCATCCTTATAAAAATATAAAACTCTTAATGATTTTAAGATCAAAATAGTTATCATGAAATATTTTTTATGGTTAAAATTATATTTATAATTATTTTAACACTTAAAAAATTAAATTATAATTATAATTCAAAAACCATATAAATGAACATAATTATTTTTCTTTAAAAAAATAAGTGATAATTTATGTATTAAGAGAAAATACATTTATTTTTTCCATGCAAAGATATGTATCACGTTAATGAATCTCTAAATTGTTAGTTTAATTTAATTCTGAATATTCAAAAAAAAAATCGCAATCATATTTATAATTATTTTTTTTCAAAATTCAATTATAATCCAAGAATTAGGAGAAGAAATATTTATTTTTGCCCGAAAATAAAACTCAAACATATTAATTAAAACTGTTCGTAAATTGTTAAAATTAATTTGAAATAATTAAGAGAAAAAACAAACAAACAAAAACCAGCGGCTGCACATTATTAGTATACAAGCCAAATTGAAAGTTTGAGGGCCATTTTCTCGAAATTGATTGGCTATTGCACTTTAATATTTCGTGAATGAATATTCTAAATGTATACTACCATTATATAAATCTCATTCCGAATTGAATTTTCAACCTCTTGCCCTCCCCTGGTAAGTTGCTTTATCTGAACTGTGAACAGTTTACCTGCGACGTCAACCCCAACTAACAAATGAGTCTCTAATGGTGATGACTGGTACAATAATTGGTCATCATAAGCATGCGCTACATCATTTAAAAATATTCTAATAGATTTAAGTTCTTTCACATAAGGAGACAATTTTACTCTAGAAATATTGGTAAAAATCATTTCTTGATCTCACACTTCAGAATTACAATGGATACCATTATTTAAGCGAACCAAGTGCTTTTTATGGTTTTCCGCTTTCTCAACACCAAACACATTTTTACAACGTTCTAAATAAAGAACACAAAATAGATTCCTCACTGATGACTTCATAATTCGTTCTTTCTATAGCGTATTTTGATATGCAGGATCTTTGAGACCCTCTATCATAGAGACAACGAATTAATTTAGTTTCACTATTTCCACGAATTTGAACTAATGTTTGTAGATAAACTTGACGTAAGTATATTGAATTAGTGAAAGAGCTGTCTGTAGCAATTTTTCTTCCGAACTTTTTTATTAGTTTTATTTTTCGCATATTCATCATTCGTATTACAAATGTTTCCCATTTCATTTAGAACAATTAATTATATTGCTGACAGAAACGAGCAACATTTTTGGGCCTAGAATTTCAGCATCGAAAACAAATTCCGCTATTTAAAAGAATCTCCTTTTTTTCGTATGTTAAAACCTTTGCAAACCTACCCTCTTGATAATATGCGATTTGTCGCAAAGAGCGCAATTCCTATTTTTTGAATCAATCGGATACGAATTTCTTTTCGAATTACTAAATAAATCAAAACGAGATAGATGGCCTATTTGCTTTTTCACGAACATGATGATTCGTCATTTTTTATTATGTTTTTCTGAAATGAAAAAAGAGCGCGCAATAATCAATTTTGTACATATTCTATTTCCATTTTATGAAAGTTCAAGAGATGAGTCCATCACTTCCTAAACTTTTTGCTGAAATTAATTCAGTTTATTTTTGACCTTGAGGATTCGCATTATTTATGACAACCGAAACAAGTTCTCTGATGTAAACTTCGATCAGCAAATCATGTCTTCCGTAGCAATGTTTTAGTCATTTGACAGCTTCTTCATAATTTTTTCTTGTTGGCGGGAAATTTTCTACGAACTGCCTTGTTGGCGAACACTTTTGTATTGATTGCAGCAAATACTGAAATTTGTCATCATCTACAATACATTCATCTTCAAGAATTTTTTTAAACTGCCCCCACCACTGGGGATGGCAAGGCATAAAACGTGTTTTTACAGAAAATCTAACTACTTGTTTCTTAAAGGTTAGTATGTTATTTTGAATGTTTCGTAAATGGCATGTCTATTCAATTGCTTAGAATAGTACAATTCGCAGAACTTATCAGTGCATACGAAACGTATCTAATGACTAAAATTAAGTATACCTTTCATATTTTGCTTAGAAATTGAATCATTATAATTATCTATATTTCAAAAATTGCCATTCACCAGAAAATTCCACAAATACCGTTATACTGAATACATAACCCATCATTAAATTCTTCCGTAAAATGCAAAATCTTTCTTATGCAAAACATCTCTCAAATAACAAATTACATTAATTAAAAACGGCACTAAAGATCCGGTACTTGCATCCAAAGACAATCATTAAAATGCTTTGCGCCTACAAATCCCATTTCTTTCACTCTGCTTTGAAGCGAAATGAACTCATAATAAAGATCTTCAGTTATCTCTTTTTGTGCAATTAACCTGGTCATGTGCGAAGCATACTCTCACTCTTTCAATATTTCATCACACTTTCAATATTTACTGGAGTCAGTTTAGTGTTTTTTTTGTATTGTTTTGATTTTTCCATAACTAAATAGAGCTGGATAGTCAAAGACCGCTTTTAATGGATTCTCTCAGGACTTCTGTTAATCTACGTTGGGAAATCCGTGTGCCTTTAAATGTAGAGACAAAATAATTATTTGCATTCAAAGCTAGCTGTCGATCCTGAGTTTGAATATTTTATGGAATATGCGACTGGAATTAGAAATGACATCTCTGCTACTTGTTAAATTAAAGTGCATGTTTGAATGAGCGAATAGTTTGTGGTGGGGAAATAAAATTAAATGTGTAAAGTTTTAATATAAAATAAAAATATTCTTAATTTTGAAAACAAATGATTAAACAGAACAATTAATTTTTTTTATGAAAGCAGAGGATTGTATTTAAGTGAAAAATATAATTAAAAATCAAGTGTATCTATCTATTCTATAAATTCTAGTCTATTCTATAAATTCTGTATGAAAATAAGTTTTGAAAACTCTAACCTGAAATACAATTTCCATACTTTCTAAATGGCTACAATTTATCGTTTTTATAACTAATGTGATTCTGAGACTTCAACTGGAAATTTATTTGGTGGTCGAGGTGGCTTAGTGTCAAGATCTCATCTTTAGAACAGAGTGATTTTAGGTTAGAAACCCGTTTCAACTAAGTATCCATTAAGTATGTGCATCTGATGCCCACTAAATTTGACATCCTGAATCAAGCGCCTTCTTCTTATTATGATGTAGAAATTTGGAGAGACGGTGCCAGCTCAAGTGTCATCCTTATTATTTGATTATGTTTCAATGCCCAGAAGTAAAAATGTGGAAACAGCACGCGTTTTGCCAAGTCGAAAATTAATATAACTAAACTAAACTAAATCCATTAAAGATCTGTAGTCTGTGTTAGCCTAGTGCACATTAAATCCGATGACATTGGCTTTACTCTCTTTCGCTGAAATGAAATTTGTGATGTGAAGTTTGACAGAAGGGAGAGTGACGTTAACTCAGGTGTCACCACCATATTCCTTTGATCGGATTTAAAATTCAGATTTCTGTCCTAAAATAACCCTTGCATTGCTTCCAAAATAGGATGCAGATGTAACAAAATACTGAAAGAACTAAAAAAAGTATCTTTGATGACAAGAATAAAGCATCATAATGTAATTTAGTGAGTTCGAAAATCCTGGTTGGTATACTAAGAGAGAAGGTTGTTGACCATCGCTTTTCTGATTACGGATTGTGCCGCTACTCTGACTTAACCGCTGATTGCTAGACTAGAAATCCATCAGATTGCCGGTGAAAAAAACTCCATTCTCCGTTGTAGTATCACTTATATTATCCTACGTCGCATCGAATAAGATAGAAAAGGTCTTTTAAAATAATAGCTGCTGATTATTTGAGTTTATTTCCCCATACCAAAATATTCATCTTTCTTACTAAAATAAACCTGTAGTGCTTAGTATTTCTAAAATTTTCTCGTTTACTGTATATAAAAAGTGTCACCCTTGCCCCCACATAAAATTATGTGCAGATTTTTATTTTCAGATACTCTTATGTGAGAACTTTAAGCTTCATGATCTATTTAAGAAAACAGAATATACGTTTTAGACGCCTTTTTTGTCGAATGATTCTTTCCAAAATTTGAAATGGAACGACAATTTTAATAATAAGATCATATAGCAAGTTTCATCTGTGTAAGTCATTGTCCTTTGAAATACCACGATTACATGCATGCGAAATTACAGACCAACAGAATCTATCTATCTTTTTGGAAATTTAAATGTATGGTATTTATTTCGAGGTAATTGTAGTTAGTCGAGAAGTCCTTTATTTCTCATCTGCAGTTTTGTGGAAAAATAGGCTTTTATTTACTTTTAATCTATATATTTTCATTTCACTGGAAGTAAAAATAAAATCAAGGCGGTAATAATTTTCAAAGATTTTATAATATAAGCCCTATTCATTTCAGGATCCTAAGACTGGCACTTTCAGACGATTGTACTTTGATAGGAGGTGATACGCAGAAAATGAAACAGTTATTAAAGCACCTAATTTCGCAAGTAATTTGAATTCAATCTGTTGCTAAATGTAAACTTCTCTCCTTGTATCCTTTTTTTTTTGACTAAATAAACGCTTCTAATCACATGCGCAAAAGCACGGATGTTTTCCGAATCCGAAAGTGGACAGTAAATGCTAATGAAGGTGATGCAGATGCTGTAAGTGATTTTCTAAGCTTTAATGAGACCATAAACTTTTTATATTTTAAGGACTTTATTTCAATGATTTATGGAGTTTAATTGCCTTGTATTAATATTTGAATTCTCATAGATGTAAGAAATGAAGGAGGAAATTAAGAGGTTAGCAATGATAGAAGATTAACCATAACACAATCATCGACATTTTGGTGAAGCATCCCTATGTTTTCTGAATGATCGCCAAAGAGACAGGAAACAGAGGATGCAATAAAAAGAATTATGAATGAAATAGCTGTATGGACGCATGTTAAAAACAAGTCATTTCTACCCTTTGAGTTTGCAATCTAAATTTTATTGTAAAAATGAGTTCATTCAGTATGCCTGACTTACTTGTGATTGTGACCTAGTTGATTTGACCGAAATCACAATGCCTCAGTAAATAGACAAGTGAACAAATGAACAAAGCACTGAATTGCAAAAGATTGTCACAAGTTTTCAGTTCCAGTTGATGGGCCATTGTTTTTGGTAATATAAGTGTTTATTTCAAGATCCTCAGACTGGCATTTTCAGACGATTGTACTTCGATGGAGAGTGATACGTAGACAATGAGACAATTACTAAAGCTCCTATTTTCTCAAATAATCTGAATTCAACCTGCTGCTAAATTAAACATCTTCTCCTTTCATCTACTCTTGTTGGCGCCAGTAAGTCAGCAGAACGCTCCAACTACTGATTTTGTAGCGCCACCAAGTGGTGAAATGATATAACTTTTAGTGTATGTGAATACCACAGAGAGTGTGTGTTGAAAATAAAGCAATGGAGGTACAGTCCAAGAGTTTGTGTTTCATTTATATGTGATTGAGTTTTCTAAAAACTGAGCTATCGTGGGCCAAAACATGGTTCAGTTCGGCGGAGACGACTATGCATCTATTGTATACTGATTCATTATTTGAAATGTGTGATTTATTAGAGGAGATATCGTCGATGATGACGAACTTGGTGCGAAAATACCAAGAATGAGAACTCTTGTGGATAACTGGTCTCGAGTGACAGCAGTCCCAGCAAAGAGGTATGGGCAGTATTATCCTTTGAGTTATTAACTAATTAATTTCCCGAGATGAAATTAATTTTGTTTTTGTTGAGTTATAATTAATTTCCCGAGATGAAGTTAATTTGTTTTGATGAGTTATAATTAATTTCCCGAGACAAAGTTAATTTTGTTTTAATGAGTTTAGAATAAAATTGTGATAATATTATTCTATTGAATTATTTTGAATTGTATATTTAAAATGGCGGGTTTAGCAAAATTAAAGAAAGATGAATTAAAACTCTCTGCCGAGAAAATAGGTTTGGTTGTTGCGGAAGGCATGAGAAAAAGTAAAATAAAGCGTTTAATTGAGGAGAGTGATGTGTTCAAAAATGACACCGAAGTTGTTAAAGAGGCTGTAGGTCGAGTAATAGGGAATAGAAACCAAAAATCCGATTAGTAGTGAAATAGAACTAGAGTGTCAGATTAGAGAGAGCTAAAATCGAATTAAAATTTGCGCAATTAAGGACTAATGAAAATAGTACTCAGACTTACGTTAATGCAGAGTGTAAAACCGAACCAGAAGTGTAATAAACGACTTCTAAAGACAAACGCAATTCGAATTCTTGTTTTTACTCAAACTTAAAAACGTAACAGCAGTTTCAAACATAAAACAAAAATGAAGAGTTGAGTTGATCCAGCTATACAGAGAGAGTTGAGTTGTTACAAAATATAATGTGAGTATCTCGTGTATAAGCAATAACTGTTTAACGTCACAACTGAATTATCTTTTACATTCGACCATCCTGACTATGGGACGACCTCGTCCCTCTAATACAGCTTATAGTCTTTCAAGTGGTGTGGTATGTGTCTAACCCTTGTTGGTCGAGTGTTCTCTATACACGAATTTTCATCGGAACCGCCATTGCAGTAACTGGTAATTAGGTCCTCACTGTCACCATTAGATAGATCTTCATCTTCTGTGATAAGATGAAACAGTTTCAACTGAGAAGCGTGAGCGTTAGTTGTATAATTAGGTTGTATTTTTCTCCCTTGTCCAACCGTACGTAGGTCAGTAACTTGGTAAGTATCCGATGGTAATACCTTGATGATTGTTAAAGGACCTCTGTACTTAGCTTAAGTTTTAGAATTTGGTAATAAAGTTTGTTCAGGCAGTCGTCTTACAACCACAACATCACCTATATTGTAATTTTGTGCTCTACATCTATGTTTGTCATAATTCTTTTTCATCTTTTCTTGTGCAACCATAATATTTTCCTGGGCACCTCTTTGCAATTCGGTCGGCTTTACGAACTCATTGGAAATTGGTAGCAGATCTTGAGGAAAATATCCGAATTTTACTGGTGTGTATCCATACAAAAGTTCAAAAGGAGGTTTCCCAGTACTCGGGGACAAGTTAATGCATCGTTGTACTTCTGACAATATCTTATCCCAATCTTTGTGAGATTCTGTTTGAACACTGGATGATATCATTGGAATGAGTATTCGATTAATGCGTTCAACTTGTCCATTAACTTGCGGTCTTTGACTAGAATTTAATGTATGCTTGATTCCAAACTGTTTGCAATAGTCTTCAAATAAAGATGATGAGAAACAACTTCCTCGGTCTGTAACGATACGCCTTGGACAACCAAAGTCATTTGTAAATTCGTCTAGGTACTTTAAAACGTTTTTAGTTGAACAGCTAGGACATGGACGAAGACATACAAATTTAGTCATATTGTCGATAAAAACTAACAGTTCCTTATTCCTAGACGTACTTGTTACAAAAGGACCAAGAAAATCCATGTGAATAACTTCAAATGGCCGACTTCCAGGTGATATAGAATTCAATTTGCCTTGGCTTTCCCCCCTGGTTCTTTTGAATATGCACATACAACACACTGTCTAATATGTTGCTTAATGTAGCTTGTGATATGGGGAAACCAAAATTGTTTACGTATCATTTGAACTACTTTTTCTATTCCAAAATGACCAGCGAAGTCGTGGAAGCGAACTGCAAGGTACTTTCGCATTGATTTAGGCATTACAAACAGTTTTCGCATATTTTGCAAATCGCTAGATTCATGATGCATACGATAAAGTATTCCATCTATGAGATCAAAGCTTTCAGACAACTGCTTTTCTTCTCGGGTTCTTACTTTCTGTGGCTTTTTTAAGGAAGATATAATTTTTTGTAGATCCTTATCTTGAGCTTGTATAAGAGCTACCCGGTCTTCTTCAGTAGAGATGTAAAATACTTTAGGCTGACTAGTTAGTTCTACAGGACTCGTAACTTCTATTTATATAAGGGTGTACATGTTCTCTCTTCAATTGGTGATCGACTAAGAGCATCTACATGGGCCATTTTTGCACTATCTCTATGTTTAACTTCGTAATCAAATTCGCTTAATAGTTCAGTCCATCTTGCAATCTGAGGTTTAATGTTTTTTTGTGTATGCAAATATGTTATGGCTGAACAATCAGTGACCAACGTGAAATGTAAACCTAATAAGAGAGGCCTAAGCCTAGTCATCGACCAGACAGCAGCTATCAGTTCCAAACGGCTTGAATGATACTTCTCTTCTTCTTGAGTGGTTCGACAGCTTACACAATAAACTAACTGAAATGCATTATTATATTTATTTCGTAGTAACAGCATACCTGCTAATCCTACTGAACTAGCATCGGTGTGTAATTCAGTTTCATCCTTTGGATCAAATAATTTTAATGCAGGTCTAGATATTAACTTAGAGCGTAACTCTTCAAAGGCTTCCTTTTGATCTACAGTCCGTATAAATAAGGAATTTTTCTTTAGTAACCTTGTGAGGGGTTCAGCTACTGAAGCGTATCGTGCTATAAAACGGCGAAAGAAACTAGTTAAGCCAAGAAAACGACGTAATTCATCTTTGCTCTTAGGAACCGGATACTCGGCAATCGCAGCAAGTTTTCTTGGACCTGGTCGTATTCCATCTTTATCGATTACAAAACCCAGATATTCTATTTCTGACATCCCAAATTCACATTTAGACAATTTGAATGTCACTCCAGCATTTAGCAATTTTTCAAGCACTTGTCTCAGCTTCGCTATCATATCATCAAAATCGGTCGAACCAAAGAATATGTCGTCCACAAAACATGAGACACCGCTCCACAGCAAATATCCTAAAGTCAAAGACATGACTCGTTGAAATACAGGAGGTCCATTCGACAATCCAAAAAATAAACGTGTTGGCTCATAATGACCATCAGGTGTAGTAAACGCCGCTTTTCGTGAAGATTCTTCATCCATGAGTATCTGATTGAATCCCTGGCATGCATCAAGAAAGCAGAACAAACTAAAACCTGAAAGTCTCTCAAGCAAATCATCAATACATGGAAGCGGAAATTTATCTTTAATAGTCTGCGAGTTCAAATGTCTGTAATCAATTCATTCTTTTATCTCCTGTTTTCTTTGATACCAGCAAAACTGGACTACTATTTTCTGAACAACTATCCCGAATGACACCCTGTCCTTTCAGTTCTTGAACTATTTCTCTTAAAACTTGCCTTTCGTAGCTTTAGAGCAAAACACAGTCTAAATTCATTTAATAACTTGCATAAAATTTGTTGCTGTTCTTCATTTATGGATGGACCAAATTTAACAGACATTAAATCGATAGGATTTCGCAAAATTTCTTTTGTTAAAAAGCACAGTAGGCGTTGAAGTCTTTTTTTTTTCAATATTAAAGTTACATTTGTTTTCAGGCACCCAATTTCCTCTAAAAATTGCATGATTTTTCTTTAGTTGTAAATGTAAATTGCTTGGATTCATTATAGGTACTTGCGTTTTGCCCTCATATATAGCCAAAGTAACACCATTATACATATTGTCTTGAGTACTGTAGGATACATATCCATCACTTTTTTTACTCTCACTAAAAACGGTGATCCATTGAACTGTGCGTGATTCAATCACAAATTCTTTAAGAGTCCTTAATACTGCTCTATCAGGAATTTCATCCACTTGAAAATCACGTAAAAAGCTCAACTCATCAATATTATCTAATTCCGATCTCCCTTGATTTCGAACCATAACCACATTGGGAGAATCAATAATGTCATTGCCTATGAAGACGTCAGGACCCTCAAAAGTATCATCATTCACAACATAAAATAGCACTTTACGTAGCTTTACTTTGTCAATAATCACGTTAACAATAATGATTCCGAGTGATTCTTTCACACCTCCAATACCTCTAATTGGAACAGTAACTTTTCTGTTTATGTTTTTATTTAACCGTTGTACAAAACTTTATTTCAACATAGATATATCAGCTGTAGTATCCATAAGAACACTGGCATTTTCTCCTTCAATACTGATATTCTTTGTTGTGTTATTAACGCGACTGGCAGCCGAAATTGCGTTGACTGGTGAATGTATTTTATTTGGACATTCTTTTGTCCCGTGACCCTCCTTCTTACATGCAGTGCAAAATTTTGGTCGCTTGGGCTGTGCACAATCACGAGTAAAATGTTCACTTTCAAAGCAATTATAGCAGATGGTTGGATTGTTTTTAAATCGACTTGGATCAGTTTGTTTACTAATGGCGTAATTTTCTTCTTTTGCAAACTTAATGCTATTGAGTTTACTACTAAAATGACCACTTTTCTTGAAATTATCCTTTAGTTCAATAAATTCATCAACCTTTTCAGCAAGCATGTATTGGGAAACTATTTGTGCCCATTGATCCAAATAATGTTCACGAATTTCTGGAGGTGTGCGGGATTTCCTTTGATCTGCGATGATTAAATCCTTCAAACTCGCAAAACTGTTTATTTTAAGCCCTGCGGTCCACCCATTAAAAATGTTTCCAGCTCATGATAATATTCTTTCCATGTCTTACCACAAGTAATCTCATGTGAATAAAATAATTGCCTAAATTTTTCAGCACTTAATTTATAACGCTTAAGTAAAAGTGACTTCACATACTCATAATTTTCGGACTGTTCTTCCGGTTTTCTCATAATCATTTGCACAATTTCAGTTGGTAGCTGATTAACCAAGCATGCCATCCACAGCGTACTTGGCATTTGTACTCGTTTCATGACCCTCTCAAAGTGAACTAAATAAAGGCCGATGTCTTCACTACTGGTGCAAAATTTTCTCAATTGTGACTGCCAATCAACTTTTGGCGCCGATGGTAATAATTCTGAGCCAACGAAATCTGAAGTTTCAGCAGCAATCTCTAACTTTTTTATCTCTATCTCTTTTAATTTCTAACTCTTTCCGCTTCTTCCCGCTTTTCTTGTCGCTCGGCTTCTTCCGGTTTGGCTTGTCTCTCGGCTTCTTCCCGCTTGGTTTGTCGATCCTGTTCAGCTTCTTCAATTAAAATATCAACTATTCCTCTTACCATTTCTTCATCATAATTTTTACTAATTAATATTAACTTTCTCAAATCTGGAATTTTCAAGTCACTAGTTTCAAGTCACTAGTCACAAGTTAACATCTTCGGATAATTCTTCGGCTACAAAACGTAACTGTTCCTTACGAAGTCGCGTTAAAAACGACATTTTGTACTTTAAACAGAATTGAAAATTAAAATGGCCTGTAAATCCCACTTCTGAATTGTAATAAATGACTTCTAAACGCAAACACAAACGCAATTCGAATTCTTGTTTTTACTCAAACTTAAAAATGTAACAGCAGTTTCAAACATAAAACAAAAATGAAGAGTTGAGTTGATCCAGCTATACAGAGAGAGTTGAGTTGTTATAAAATATAATGTGAGTATCTCGTGTATAAGCAATAACTGTTTAACGTCACAACTGAATTATATTTTACAGAAGTGTCACTGGATAGCTTATTAAAGTCTGTGAGAATATTGTGTATTAAACCACCGAGCAAAGCTTAGGATTGGGGTTTCTTTTTTACTTTGTTAGAGAGAGCATTTAGTACTAAAAAGGTTCCTGAGAAGTTTAAAGCTGAGATTTCATTAAATTTATTAGGAGAAAGAGCTTCTAATATCCTAACTTATATTGTTGAGTAATATTTAAATAATTATGAAGAAATTAAATCAATTCCACTAAGAGAATTCGAGCCAACAGCGAAAGTGGTTTTAGATAATTTTAGAAATGCTTCGAGAGATAATGAAACTCATGTGCAATTCGCATCACGCTTAATGACGAGTTGTGAATATTATTTAAAATTAAGGAGTGTTACGGATTTCGAGACCCTAAAACAATTGATAGTTTCAGATAAATTATTCCAAACGCTGGACAAAGGAACAGCAACTAATATTAATATTAGACAAAATCAAAAGTGGTTTACATCTCGCGAGTTAGGAAAAGAATGGGATCTTTATTTTGCTTCCAAAGTTAAAACCATTAATGAGACGAGAAGAGGGCAAAATTATAGCAATAAATTTAAATCAGCATCAAAAGTATCTTTCAATGAAATGAAAAATAAAAATTGCGATTTATGTCTAAAGAGCGAGAATCATCCTTTGTATGCTTGTCCTCAATTTAAGAGACTTTCGGTTCTTGAACGCGTAGAGGTAGTGAAAAATAAAAACGCCTCCTTCAAATGCCTATCGCCTAATTGCAGCGTTAAAAAGTGTTCGTATAGAAATTGCTTCTGTGGCAAAGCTCACAATAAGTTAATACACTTTTCGAAAGAAGCAAAAAATGTTTCGTCTTCGAATGTAAAAACTGCTGAAGTCATAAATAATTCGCAATCGGAGGGGAAAAATTCGGATCAAGGTTCGGTTTCCCCCAATGAGTGGAGTACGCCTTTCGTTGCTACAAATGTAATCGTAAATCAAAATGTAGTTTTGTCTACTGTAAGATGTTTAATAAAAGATATATGCTCGCAATGGCAAGAAGTAAGGTGCCTTTTGGATAACGGCTCACAGTGCTACATCGAGTCAGAATTATATGCAGAGGCTAGAAGTCCAAAGTGAAAAAATAAATCAATATGTTTCCTGTATTAATAATGCCTCGATGGTAGTTAATCGCAGCGTTACAGTAACTGTGGCTAATAAAAATAAAAGTTTCGAAAGAAATATTTCGATGTTAGTGGTATCAAAAATAACAGATTTAATACCGAATAAGATGATAGATATGCGTGCAAATATTCCAGAATCAATTGACCTTGAGGATCCTAATTTTAATATTCCGGGCTGAATAGATATTTTAATTTGCACTGAATACTTTTATGAAATAATAAATATGGGAAAATTAAATGAGAATTGGACGCTACAGGACTCTGTATTTGGGTATATTGTAGGAGGTAGCGTTTCGAGTTCAGTTAAATTAAATTATAACTATTGCGGTTCAATATGTGGAGCAGAAGAATTAAATTCAAACAAGAAAATTTTGGGAGATTGAGGAAATAGGTAATGAATTACTTAAAAGTAAAGAGAATGCTATTTGTGAGGAGCATTATGCGCGAACACATAGAAGAGATGAGACAGGAAAATATACTGTAGCGATGCCATTTAAAGAGCACTGGTCATGTCTAGAGAGTTCAAAGGATATTGCTCTTAAACGACTCGAATCGCTGTCGACTCGCCTGTCAGACCAAAAATATCTGAAACTGTATCTATAGGCCTCAAAAAATGACAACTAAACTACGTACCGTGTTTAATGCGTCTAGTGTAAAATCACTGAACTCAATTCAGTATAACGGCAGAGTGATTCAAGGCGATCTATTTACATTGCTAATTAGATTCAGAAAGCATATATTTGTATTTACTGCAGATATTCGTCAGATGTATCGTATGATTAATATAGATGAGAGTTAAAGAAATCTCCAAAGAATTTTATGGAAAGAGGAAGCTAGTGACCCCGTTAAAACGTATCAGCTAAATACGGTTACCTACGGAACGGTTAGTGCTCCATATCTAGCCATGAGAATACTTAAACAAATTTCCATTGATGAGGGAAAAACTTTCCAAGTGCTGCATCAGTTTAGTGCCATAACTTTTATATGGACGACGTTCTAAGTGGAGCAAGTACATTGGAAGAGACAAAAACTTTGCAACATCAACTCGTTGGCATTCTAAAGAGCGCCCAGATTTCAAGGGGGGCAGAATGTTGGCGCCAATAAGTCAGCAGAACGCTCCGCCTACTAATTTTGTAGCGCCACCAAGTGGTGAAATGATATAACTTTTTATTGTTTGTGTGAATACGAAAAAGAGTGTGTGTTGTGAGTGTTGAGAATAAAGCAATGGAGATACAGTCCAAGAGTTTGTGTTTCATTTATATGTGATTGAGTTTTCTAAAAACTGAGCTATCGAGGGCCAAAAAACTTTGAGAAATTTCATTTTCAAACGGTTTGGCACTCAAGCTACTTTTTTCCTACCCGATTTATGTTTTGTAAACACTAGCATGAATAATCAAAACTGCACTGAATTTTAAAATGGCTTCGTACTTTCATGCTTATAGCAGCAACGTCTATAGTTTATTCATATTTGTGGGAACTGTTAACAGATCTCATCTCCTGTATTGCGCCATGTAGGCCATGTTGCGTCACGTCATTAATTACGTGATGCCTTCCCGCCATTATTGGCAGACGAGTGAGCCTCTAAGACTTACAACTCACGCTCATGTATCTTTCTTTCTACACCATTTAATAAAGTCCTCTGTAGTGGTTATTTCTTTCGTCAGTAGTGCCTGGTAAACATCTTCGGCGACTCCTTTCATCAAATGAGACACTTTCTCTTCTTCTGACATATTTGGTTTGACTTGATGGCATAACCCTAACACGCTTTGGATGTACGACTGCGTGCTTTTGCCAGATTTTTGAGCTCTACTCTTTAGCTCCTCTTCTGTCTTCTTTACATAGTGCTGTGTTTCTCCACCTGCCTCTTTTAGCATTGATTTGAAAATATCCCAGGAAGTCAATTTCTCTTCATTATTTTCGAACCATTGCTTTGCTGTGCCATCCAAGAAAAAGAACACATTTGCCAGACAAGTCATGTCATCCCATCTGTTGAATTTTGATACTCTGTCGTATTCTTTCAGCCATTTGTTTGGGTCTTGTCCCACGTCTCCTTTAAATACAGATGGATTTCTGTATTCTGGCTGTGCAGATGTCAGGATGACAGATTTAGTTTCCTGTTCTGCAGGCATTTTCCTTGCATTTCTGGATGGTGGGAAATAAAGTCCAAATTCAGGTTCAAGGACTTTAAGGCTATAGCTTCTTCGTAAATTCGTTTCCACGCTGACTAGAATCGAACCCGGCGCCTCCACCAAAGAATGTCACGTATAACTATAGTATAGAACTCAATGACACACACAAGAGGTAGAGCTAAACCAATTTATTAACAGAACTCAGAACTGAGAATACAGTAACTGACAAATCTTCTGCTTTTATTCAAGCAGAGAAAGTTCCAGAATACTCTTCTGGAGACAGTAAGAAAAGTCCAGAACACTTGTCTTGAAAACTAAAGAAATGTCCAATATCTTCTGGGACATGAAATTAAGGAAAACATAAAATCAAGAAATTAAGTATTTACATATACTATTAATCGCATTGTCTCTAGCGGGATTCGAACCCAGGTCTCTTGATCATGAGACCAGTGCCCTGACCATTCGGCCATGGAAATTCGACTGCCTTTCTTCAATGCGGCAATATGTTTTATGTTAGTATAGTAATGTTTTGTCCTTTAATTATAATAAATATATTTTCATATCAATGCTAGTGGTTGCCTTTCTCCACATTTTTGGGGGCTCGACCACGACCTTCGTAATACAAGGCCTCACAACTCCCAATGCTTTCAGCCCGTGACGTTATAAGGTCGGATGAATTCTGTAGAAGACGGTAGTCGTTATCGTAGTAAAGAACGGGAAATGTGTTATTGGCTTTGTTTGAAAGTTTTCTGATCATTTTGCATATTAATTTTAATTTATCGTAATGAAGATGCCTAGTGCGTGCTGTGTTCCCAATTGTAAAAGTAATTACACAAAAAATAGCTCCAATGTTTCTGTATTTTCGCTTCCAAGCGATGAAAACACTAGAAGAGCATGGATCGCTGCAATAAAGCGGGACAATTTTGTACCAACTAAATATAGTAAGGTAAGTTTGATTCTTTTCTACAATTTTTAGTTAATTAAATATTTTGAAATGCGAAACATTTAAAATTATGTATAACTTCCATTTATCTTCTGTCATTTTTGTTTGCTCGCAATTTAGTTGCTTATGCTTTCAATTACTTTGGTATTGTTTGCTTGAGTTAAATAAAAAACTTCTTTTGTTTTATTGTTACTTCTCATAGTCTTTTTTTTATTTGTTCCTAATATTTAAAATGTTTTGTTTCCATATCTTTTTAATTATACTTCATACATATTTTTTAAAATCTAATTTAGGCCTAATATTTGTTGCTAACATTTAGATCTGTGCTAAATATTTTCAAGAAAATCAGTTTTTAACAGTTAGAGAAGCGTTTAATACCAGTACAATAGAACTTACTCAAGTACCACTAGAGTGTAAAAGACATTTTTTTTAGAAATTTTTAATAATTATCACCAAAATCTTACAAAGTACTTAAGTCATTTATTGTTATTATGCTCTTATAAAAAAGTTTAAAATCATCTGATGAATAATAAAAGTTAAATTTTAATTATATACATCATGACTATAGATTGTAGCAGATTAAACTTATATTTTATTCTAAAATATTATGTAAAAAAGTTAGATATAGTTGTAAAAACAATATGAATTGCATGCTCATATAGGTTTAGAAAATATAGTTTTTATTTCTTTATCTATAAATTATCACATTATATATAAAACAATTAATATTTATTATTATTTTTAAATATCATTAGTTATCCACAATCTTTAATTATAAATGAATGCAACTTTTACAAAATATCTGAAACGTTTTTTTTAAAAAAAGTAATGAAAAGTTGATGCTTTTAAATAAATTTTTCATACCGTGTAAAATCGATTGATCAATTCATGTAGAATATTGTATTACTTGAATGGTAGTATAAATAATTACTATAGATATTCCTACATATTATTGAACTAGGTGTTTATTTTGGATGAATGAATGTTTCTTCTGATTTTAAATTTTATTATTTAATACTCAATTTGATTTTATTTAATACTGCTTAACATACGTTAGCTTTTAGTTTATGTATTAAGAAAATATCTATTCTGTTTTTGATTTTAAGTTTTAATAAATTACTAGTTTTTTTATCTAAAGAATTCCACTTTTTTCTTTTTTTTTTCTAGGCTTGTACCTGATGCTGTACCTTCAATTTTTCCTAATTTACTCTCATACTTTTCCTCAGAATCAAAAGCAAGAAAAGAAACTCCAATGGATAGGGCAACATGTAATAAAATGGTGTAGCAGTTGCATTACTCTTATCTTCTCTTTTGGATACTAGATGGCGATACATGATTAGGCCATCCCATATGTCATCCCATAATGCATTGCGAGTGTAATTAGAAGGAGATGTGACGCTGAACTGAAAAGCCGCGCGCGTGAATGTCTTGTCTTTGCATTTGTTTTAAGTGTGTTAATGTGATTATTAAAGAAATGTTTCCAACAACATTCATCCTGTTGCTTCCTGCACAGATCATAATAATCTACATACCACCACAATGGGAAAATTTAAAAGCAGCTTTAAATAGCAGTCTCCAGGACATAGCAAAAAGGGAGGATATAGAAAAAATGAACACTTTTTCTGATTTAATTTTAAAATTACAAAACTTTAAATCAAATACATGGAGTATAATTGAAAAAGCAAACAAAATATTTTTTATTTGTCTAGGTACTTCTCAAGCTCCTAAGGTAAGTCATTCTTTATTAATTTCTTCCAAATTAGAAGTAATTTGTAAGTTTGTATTTTAACTTTATTTAATATTATAATTATTTTCATTTGTCTGTGTGAAATTTATAATAAAGTTGAAAAACAAAATGTATTTTGTTATTGTCTCTCTGTAAATAAAATGTTATGATTCAAATAGTGTTGGATTTTTTTTTATTTATGTTTTCTTTTACTGTTTCTACAGATTGAATTGAAATTAATTATAAATGCATTGAAATGTAAAATCAGATAATAAAAGCTGGTTTATTAAATTGTATGAATTACTAATATATTAAATGTAAACAATTATTAATGCGAAAAAACAAGCTGTGAAAGTAATTCTTTTTTATCAACAGAAGTAGTTGGTATAAAATTTAAATTTTATATTAAATAAATCAATGTTTTATTTGAAAGTTCATAAGTAATTTGAGACGTAAACAATTATATGTTAACTTATAAAATACATGTATTACCTGTCACTACAATAAAAAAAAATCATCAAAAGCTTTAAAAAGTATTAGATTAATTTAATTTTAAGCTTTAAAAATATTTTCAGGAAAAAAACAATGATTTTTAATAAAATACAAAAATCTCCATTAAAACAAAAAAAAACTAACAATAATACTTCAATGTATATATCTAATAAATTTACATTGTGATTTAAATGTTATTAAAGGAAGTTTGAATGTTATTAAATGGTCAATAAGCTATAGAGGACCTTAAGATTTTCTACCATGCCGTTCCTTTTTTTCACATAGGGGGAAAATAAATAATTTTGAATTTTATGCAAAATAAAGGTTGTAATATTAATAAATTATTTTTAAGTGAACTTAAAATATACCTAAACGTCAAGGAAGAAAACGGGATTCTCCTCATGGCAACCAATCATCCTACCCGTGTGACGTCACAAATAAGTTGTGAGGCCTTGTTTTACGAAAGTCGTAGCTCGGCCTTTCTCGTGAATACCCCTAGCAAATTCCGCCAAATTGTAGAAAAGGCTGTGGACGTTAGTACAATTTAAGACGCTAAATTGATGTTAAAAATTTTGATAAGAGTGGATTTTGGCTGTGGATGATTTACTGGACTGGTGAATGGACGTTAGTGCATGTTTTTCATGTATATGATTCAAGAGAAAACTTGCAAGATTCAATTACTTTGTGTTCTTGTGCAACTGTGCTGACGTATACTTGCCGTTTAAAAAATGAAACATCATCCTGTTCGGCATTTCTAAATTAAAGAAAAAATTGAATTGTATAGAAATGTGTGAATCATTAAGGAGTAAATAGTTCGACTGCTCCCAACCAGGTAGGCGCAACTTTTTCCCCACATTTCCCCCCTCTAAATAAATGCGATTCTTGATAAGTTTGTAATTTATAGGGCATTATTTTATTTTATTTTCCCTTTAAATTTTAATTTCGATTGAATATGTATTAATTCTGTTTTAATTAATTAAAATGTCTTTAAAACTAGGCGATATTCAATTAATCGCTAACTCCCTTAAATATGTTAAAACTAATTCAATCAAATTGCTTAAGTCAAATTGTTAGGTTATAGTTATTTTGACCATTTTTCTCGAAAAAAAATGAGAAATTTTGAAAATTTAGATGTAGAAAAACATAAACAAGAATTGCTGAAGAATTTTTCTTCATCTGACTTTATCTCCGTTTCTAATTTATTACACTTAGATGTAACTGAGACCGACAAAGATGCTTTGTGTGAAAATATTTTTAAAGCCCTAACAAATTTAAATGAGTTTCAGGACTCGCTAGATATTGGTTTTTTATCGGAAACAGAAGAAGAACCCTTGTTTAATCAAAAGGTTTCGCAAACCGAAAGTTCATCTAATAATGACGGTAATAATTCTTCTTTCCCCATCCCCATAACTTCAGACGAAACATTCATAAATAAGAGTCAGGCATTAATTACTGGCGCCAAAAGGGAATCACTCGAAAATGATCCCTCCAATAACGAAACGATGAATGAAATAAACTTCAGTTTTGTTTTTTACTGCGCGTTCTCTGTGGTAGTTATAGAAACTTCACAGGCAATAATTCCTATTCCATTAAACATTTTTTTGTGATGTTGAAGAGAACTTTTCGCTTTTTCCTTCTTTAAGCGAACAACAAAAATTAATCTTTGCAAAGAGGTTAGTTTCTGGTGCAGCTAAATCTTTATTTTCTCAAAGAAATATAAATTTCTATCATGCTTTTAAAAGTACATTAATTAATGAATTTTCTGATAAATTAGCTTCTATTGAAATACATAAACAACTAGAAAGACGTAAAATGCGCTCGAATGAAACTTCTTTGCAGTATTTCATTGCCATGTGTGAAATTGCGCATCAGTCTGAAACCATTATTGATGAATGTTCTGTTATTCAATACACAATAAATGGGATACAGGGTTCCCCTTCTGATGAAATTATTCTTTACGGTGCAAAATGTTATTCTGAGTTTAAAGAAAAATTACAAATTTTCGAAACTATCGTAAGTACAATGAATGCAAATAATTCAAAGATGTTTTGGTGCGTGGCTTAACACGCATTGCCAAATTTACTTTAAATTAAAGTATTAAAACATTTCTAATTAATGAAAACTGCCAGCCATGTAGATAACAAAAATAAATTTTAATTACAAATTAAATTAACAAATATAGCTCATGATACATTGGCCGTACATCCATCGACCAGCACGAGGCAGAAGTTCGGAGCAAGCCGGCGAAGCCAGGAAGTGAGTCACTGGTTTTCGTTGGAGAGCAAAGTTCATCTCCATAGGTATGATTGATGCTTTTCGCCAGATGGCGAAACAAACAGTCATTTATCGCCTGTTTGGCCGCTGCACACTCCCCCCGCAGTCTCATTGGAAATGGACATAACGACGTGGGGGTCGAACTTGTCGTCCTGTGCGAGTTGTTTGCCTTGCTGGAACGAGGATAGATGTCTCAGCTGGAACTGTCTTGGTACACTTAGTCGTGGAACTTGCTTCTTGCTTGGCTGGTGGTACACTTGTACACTCAGGAGGAATTATAAAAGCAGGTTTCAGACGGTCTATGGAAATGGTATGGGAAGTTCCCTTGATCTCGAGATCAAAAGTTTTCTGTCGCCTGAAAAGAACTTTGTACGGTCCATCATATGGTGCTTGTAGGGGTTTACGCACACCGTCATGTCTCACAAATACATGTGAACACACGTTGAGGTGAGGATGCACAAAGACTGTTCTTTGTCCATGACACGATGTTGGAACTGGTCTCATCGTTGCAAAATGGCGTTTTAAGTCCTCCACAAGCTGCTTGGGTGATGCGTCTCCAGGTGTTGGATCGAAAAATTCACCCGGTAGTCGCAGAGATTTGCCGTAAACCAGCTCAGCAGTCGTCGCTTGTAGATCCTCTTTGAAGACGGACCGGAATCCTAGTAACAACGTGGGCAGTGCTGCAGACCACTGATCCGTGTTGTAGGCTTTCAAAGCTGCTTTTAACGGACGGTGGAACTCTTCGATCAGGCCATTGGCCTGAGGATGATAAGGAGAAGATCTGATCCTTTTAATTCCTAGTAGCTGAGAGAGAGCACGGAATAAATCACTCTCAAACTGTCTGCCTTGGTCAGTAGTAATTCTTACAGGACAACCAAATCTGGCTATCCAGTGCTTAAAAAAATTTTGTGCTACTGTCTGTGCTGTCATGTCTGGAATTGGTACGGCCTCTGGCCATCTGGTGAACCTATCTATCATTGTTAAACAGTAATAGTTTCCTTGAGAAGGTGGTAGAGGGCCTACAAGGTCCAGGTGTACATGTTCGAACCTCTGTGATTGGTCTACAAATTTTCCTACTGGGGTCTTAGTATGGCGAATTACCTTCGATTTTTGACACGGGATGCAATGCTTAGCCCAATTGTTGCAGTCTTTTCGAATGGAAGGCCAAATAAAACGCGATCGAATTAATTTTGAAGTGCTGCGAATGCTAGGATGAGATAAATTATGTAGTGATGCAAAAATTTGTTGACTAAATGATTCAGGAATATAAGGTCGAGCTGTACCTGTTGATACATCACAATATATGGGAGTTTCGCAATTTGGAAAAGCAATTCTTTTAAATTGTAAAGTTTCAGAATTATCGATTAATTTTTTTAATTCAGAATCAATTCGTTGCGCTTGTGCAATTTCGTTATAATCTATGGGATTTGGCATGTTATAGCGTTTATCCTCGAAAGTGCATCTGCTAATATATTCTCAGAGCCCTTTATGTGGTGAATATCGGTGGTAAATTGGGATATAAAATCTAATTGTCTTGCCTGTCTGGGAGAGCATTTGTCCAAGCGTTGCTGAAAAGCGTAAGTTAACGGCTTATGATTCGTAAACAAAGAGAAATTTCTAGCTTCAAGCATATGCCTAAAGTGTTTGATGGCAGCATAAGCTACTAATAACTCTCTGTCGTAAGCGCTATAGTTTCTTTCTGCTGGAGAGAGTTTCCGAGAAAAGAATGCGAGCGGTTGTAATTCTTCATCTACTAATTGAGACAATGTCCCTCCGATTGCAAAGTCTGAAGCGTCGACTTGTAAAATCAATGTGGCATCTGGTTTTGGATGTGCCAATAAAACAGCATTTGCGATTAAATTTTTACAATTTTGGAATTCTTCTTCCGTTTTATCTGACCAGTCCAATTTTGTTTTATCATTCTTTTTTGCTCCTTTTAAATATGAAGTTAAATGTACCTGGTGTTTTGCTATGTTCGGTAAAAATCTACGGAAGAAATTTAAAAAACCTAAAAATCTTTGTAGATCCTTAACTGATTTTGGTTGTGGATACTTGAGAATCGGTTCAACTTTATCGGGTAA
Source organism: Argiope aurantia (assembly GCA_026543865.1). Lineage (NCBI taxonomy): Eukaryota > Metazoa > Arthropoda > Arachnida > Araneae > Araneidae > Argiope > Argiope aurantia. The sequence continues at coordinate 194,503 of JAPMOR010039891.1, forward strand.
AGGTTTAGTTCCCGAACTAGTAATTAAATGACCTAAGAAAGGAATTTCTGAAACGCCAAATATGCATTTTGAAACATTTATGGTTAGTCCATATGTATTTAATCTCTCCAGTACGATTCGTAAATGAGCTTGATGCTCTTCTTGACTGGAACTAAATATTAAAATATCATCCAAATAGACATAGCAAAATTTAATATCCCCTAGGATTTCATTCATAAATCGCTGAAAAGTTTGTGCTGCCCCACATAGTCCAAAATTTAAGAATGGGAACTCAAACAGTCCAAATGGTGTACAAACTGCGGTTTTTTGTATGTGATCCGGATGCACTGGTATGTGAAAATAAGCGCGGACTATATCAAGTTTCGAAAAAATATTTTTTCCATGGAGTGCATAGAAAAATCCTGGATATGAGGTATGGGGTAACGGTCCGGTACAGTACAGGCATTCAATCTCCTATAGTCACCCACAGGACGAATACTGCCTGAGCTTTTGGTGACGACATGAAGGAGAGATGACCAATGTGATTTTGATGGCCGGCATATGCCTTGATCCATCATGAACTGAAACTCTTTTTTGACGGCGTCATACATTTCTGGATTTAGCCTTCTAGGTTTACTATGGAAAGGCGGACCGGTTGTTTCAATAAAATGCACCGTATTATGTTTAACAGGTTTTACCCCAAATGTTAATTTTGTTAATTCTGGGAATTCTTCCAAAATTTTATGGTATAGTGATTCACCCGAAATAAGTTTTAGAGACGTATAATCTGTTGATTTTGAAATTATTCCGGGTTGGGTAAATTTAGTAACATTATCAATAAGTTTGCGCCCTTTGAGATCTATTAATAGATCAAAGGTTTGTAAAAAATCCGCCCCTATTATTGGAACAGGCACATTAGCAATTAAAAATTTCCATGGGAAATTTCGCCTGAGACCTAAGTCCACATTTAATAATTTAGATCCATAAGTATAAATTTTGGAGTTGTTAGCTGCAAAAAGTTGCAGGGAATCAGGTTTTAGATTTTTTTGGTTTTTGTTGAGCGGTATGCACGAAACATCAGAGCCAGAATCTATCAAAAATTTTAAATGGGATCTCTTATCAAAAACATGCAAACGATACGATTGCGCGGCTGCCGCCGATGTAGGTTGATCGACAGCCGCTATTGGGAGTTTTCCTGATCCACGTTAGTTGAGTACGAACACGGCGATACGCACTTCAGTGCCTTTTCTCCGAAACGCGAATGATAATAACAGAATTTTCTCCCACGATCACCGGAACACCCGCGAGAAAAACTGCGCTGTCTGTTTTTCCGATGGAACGGGCCTCTGCTTCTGTCGCGGGAAAGCCGTTGTACCTGCTTACTTAAAGCGGCTATTTCGCTTCGGAGTGCAGTAAACTCATCCAGAGTGGAAGCTTTCCGCATGGCAGTACTTTCCGCGCCTCGGCT
>JAPMOR010039912.1:0-81491 GCA_026543865.1 Argiope aurantia
AGACGTTGTTTCACGACCATACCTGTCTTCAGCAAATATTTTTTCTATCCCTTTTTTTTTTAAATTTTCAACCTCGAAAAGCATGAAACAAATTAAAATAATCATTATTCATTTGGTAATATTGATAATCTGAAAAGTAACACATATTATCGACCACGTTTTCTTTTCTTTAAGGACTACTTCTAGCGAGATTCAAATTTATACAAAAGAGAGTTCAAATGATTCTTATATATCCATTGCACCATTTTATCTATAAATTTTTTACGCCATTTTTGATCTTTTCTCATCTGGGAAAGGAAGATATGCCATAGAGATCATTTTTCATTTTTTGGTTATTTATTGGCAAGGCTTTGCGTTTTTCTGAAAGACCATATCGTTTTCTTTTTGTGTCGGAAACGATTTTTATTTCTGAACGCAGGTACTGTAAGTATTTAAATGACGAATATTGGAATCGAATTTCTCTGACATAACTATTCAGCACCTTTTTATTAAAATGAGAAGAAAAGTTTCAATTCAACATATGGTTTGAAATCAATTGAAAAATAAATCTGAATTGTAATGAAAGTGGAACTAAATTTAGAAAAAATTTCAGAAATATCGTTTTATTTGAATATGAATAACTCTTTGTATGTCATAGTATTAAATATCCTGCAAATTTTAACTGTATACCAATGAATTTTAATGATTTCTTCTTGCTACCTGATAATTTTCAAAATTGTTTATTCCCGAATACTCCTTGCACTTGTGAATTAGGAACAGCATGATCTGAGATAACAGATTACATTTGACATTTGTCATACAACATCAACTAATACAGTAGTAGGGCGAAACCATTTACACAACATATGATATATTATGAATAAATATAGGGATAGAAATGCTGTGCAGCCACCCTACCTGGCCAATGGAATGGTTAGGCTTGGGAAAGGTTCGAAAATCTTAGATTTACTGCATTTTTTTTGTTTTTATCAAAATACATACTATCTTACAAATAGTAATGCCAAGTAATCGACCTCTTTGTATAAAGTTATCAAATATTAAACTTGTATTTTTATTTAATTTTACAGTGATTATCAGCGAGGAATTTTCTCTTGTTAAATATTTTATTTGTATTTCCCTTAACTAAGTTTGAAAAGCGGTTTAAATGAATCCAGGCTGTTTTAATATGTTTTACTTGGATGTTTTTTTTATTTTTTTTATTTCGCGAATTTCTACTTTTATTCCTAGATACAAGATCTTTCAAAATATTCATGCATGCTTTTCACTTCTGATATTAAATTCTAATTATGAAGCTTTTCAGGAGACATCTAGGATTCGGTTCTTAATTTCCTATTGTTATGAAATGCTAAGGTCAAAATGTGACGGTTCTTGGGAGAAATCTATAGTGGGGCTAGAAAAAAAAACAATGAGAGATTTTATTTGCATTAGCTTCGGCATCATCGTGAAACGTCGGGAGGATCAAATGCTTAAACTGTGCTGCCTTAATTCTTTTATGGAGACCATATCACTTATCTATCTTGTTTTGATAATTCCAAAATATACGTATATACTTCAGCAGGTTCGAGAATTGGTAGCAGTGTCCTAGAAGTCTGAATGATTTTAAATTTTATTATTTCTATAAATATCTTAAACATGCCTTTGGACGTTACTTCGTAGCCAGGAATCATCTACAATTTCGTGGACTGTGTTTACTTTTGTATTATGCACTGAAGGATGAATAGTTCCTTTTTCAAAGATCAATCACTTTTATTAGTTGCACCACTTACAACATGCAATAACAATAATTGATTTTTTAAATTTAGCAATTGTATTTTTATGCAGTCTTTTGTAATTATAACTATTCCACAATATTCAGTTTGGGATTTAAATGAAATGCTCTAAAAGAATAGATACATTTTATTTTCTTGATGTAGGTTAAAGATTTCGATTTATTCTCTTTCGGAAAACTTGCATATTATTTAACTTCTGAATGCAAGATCAGTTTTTGCATTAAATTCTATATATAGGAAAAATAAAATATCTTATTATTGATTATATGCAAATATTAAACTAATTTTTTTTTGTCCAAATGCATGATTATAAGATGCAATATCTTAAAAGTAAAATTTTTGTGAAAATCAGTATTGCAGTGGTAGTGCATTAGATTTGCATTAGATAATACCCTTCATTTACAAGCATTGTGGCACTCTGTAGCATTACCCTAATTACGTATCCGATTGTTCAGTTTATCATCTTTCAAAGCACTTTTAATGAGACATTAGCAGTCTTGTCCACACTTCTAATTCATTTCAAATCATTAAATGATTAAATGGCTTAAAGAGTAATCTGTTCCTGCTTCGCAAGACCTTCAACGGTAGGAATTTGATTCTGGTTTGTAAATTTGACCACCCCTCATTAGAGTTTGGACTCGGAAGTGGGCCTTTCTTGTCAGGATTATTATCTTATTGGTTCAACAGAAGATTCGATTTCGAATGACGCGCATAAAATGAGACTTACGAATAGAAAATAATTGGTTACTTTTCTAAGGTTACTCTTCTCATTTTCTTTGAGTACCTGATATGCCATCTACTCGTGTGGCTTCTTGTCTCCTTGCGTTTTGCTATATATAGCTTTATATATTTTGTTAATCAACTTGCCTTTAAAATATACGTTTCTGATTTTCCCCTATGTACTCAAATGCCGTAGGTTTTGAGATCTATAAGCATGAGAATTATCTACCAAATTGATACGGGCAGCAAAAGTATTTTTTATTTCGGCGAATAAAGATATTTAAACATTTTTTTTCTTGTCTTTCTTCTGAAAAAACTGTTAGTAAAATAATTTGAGTTAATGCATATTTACTATAATCGTTTTATATAATTATGTAAATGTATATCAATAGAAATTTATGACTATTCAATTCTGTGCATTGCTTTAAATTATTCATATGTTGAATAGAGGCTTGAATTATGACACTTTTTGCTTTTGGAGTGAAATGCATAACGGGTGCTACAAATCTAAACTTCCTAAAATTATTCATCTTAAGAATTTTTTTTTCAATTATTATCTCAAATAATAAAATTTCGTAAACATACTTCCTGAAGACCTTTGAAGATGGTTTTTTTTTTCATGCTTTTCAAAGGAAGTGGATTGATATTTAAAGCTTAAGGTAGAAAACGACTAAATTTGGGGAGTTCATTCAGGATTTCGGTAAGAATAGTTTGACTGCTCCTTTATTTCTGGTATGTCAAAAAGGAGAAATATACATTAAAAATTGGACCTTCATTCATGGTATCTGAGATGGAGACGAATAATTCTTCAAAAGAAACTATATTCTCTTAAGCAAAGATAGTTTTATATTTAAGAAACATAGGATACGTATTTGATAGAAACAGAAAAGTGAGATCAATAGTTACTCCATTTCATCTTTAACTTATTCTTTGTTGCGAAAAATGTGCGCAACATGTCTAAATAACATGGAGAGATTAAGCGAATTTTTCTCTTATTCATTTCAATAACTCTGGGTATTGTAAAATATTTTATCCGTTTTAAATAGAAATTATGTACGAAAGTAAACTGTTTTTTCCTTCATTAATGGCAAATTTTGGGACGTCAGGTCAGATCTACAGAATACAGAATAATACGCCTGTCATTTAAAAAAAATGATAGTTTTGAATCAGAAGGTATCGTTTATTGTGACAAGTGAGAAAATGCGATGTGTCGAAATATTTCTGATGCATTTTTTTTTATTCCTTAAGAAAATTCTTAGTAATTACTTTAAAGATAACTGTCATGCCGCGTTGAAAATTAATATTGAAGAACTCACGTAGTGACAGTAAGATAAATTCAGTAACTTGTTTTATTAAAAACCTAGATATGTTTTGAAACATTGTAAAATGTTATTAATAATGAATGACGGGCAGAAAAAAAATTAGATGGATAAAAATTAGACGAATGGAAGAAAGATGGAATGAATAATTACCTTGAAAGAATCTTAATTATCATTTGGAATCATTTAAACTTAACGAAGGATTATCGTGTTACGTGTTTTCACATTCAGAACATCAGGGGATGGGGAATACTAGACATTTTTCAACGAAGAATTGATTATTCAACGAACTGTAGAAAATCCTAATTTTTTTCTGTGATTAAAAGATTTTTTAATTAATACAGATTCTTCACCACCAACATGAGAGTAAAAATGAAAATTTGAAATATGTCCCACGATATGCGGAACTGATATTTCTAATATGAAAAATAAGTTAACCACCTCATTTATTTGAATTAAAAAAGTTCAAGGTTTAGTGAATTCTTGCTTTGTAATGGGTCCTTTTCATATATCTTTTCTCTGTTTCTTCAATGTCATATTGAAAGTGATTACCACGAGCCGTGCAGATTTTGTCTTAGGTTTAATAACACATTCAAATGACACTACAAAAAATAAATTTTTAGAAACCAAGTGCAAAAAACTTCTTTTATGTAGGTAACATTTTTATGGGTGATGTTTTATAGTTTCCATTTCCTAAAGAAGTACTCATGCACAGTGGGAAGAATCCCGGGCTTTTTAATGTCTTATTGGTGTATACTAGAAAATTTTCCACTTTTTAAGTCAGCTGAAATTGCTATCTTCAGGAGCCTATGGATGTGTGGTCGAATATAACTTCTCTCATTTAGATCGTATTGATTTTTTATTATTTAAGGCCAACTCGAGGGCTTTCATATAAATATTTTATCAAGCCAAGTTTCATGTGAAAGACTGTTAAAGGATTTTCCTTCGACTACTGACAATTGCGTATTTTTACCTCTTCAATAACATAAGGCTTTTTTTTTTTTTTTTTTTTTGCTCGGTGCAAAACGGTTGGATGTACTATCTCACTCATTTCTAAGCAATTTCAATTCGTATGCCCATATAATGATGGCGCATGAAAAGAGCCATAACTTTCTAATCAAAACAAATATCCCAGCTGTACTTTTTGCATTCATGATCCTTTTGTTTGCTTAAATAAGTTTTTTTTGCATAGAGTATTTGATTGAATAAAGAGAACCTGCCCCCCAGTATGTCCTTATGATGTCCAGAGACATATTAACGATGACTTCATTGAATATATAAAAAGTAATTTTCTGCTATAAAGGAAGTAAAAAATTGATAGTATGATTTTTATTTTTAAAAAAATCCATCGTGAAGCGAACTGAAATCGTGGATCCTTGATTAAATTCAATTCACTAAATCTCCATGAATGTAACAGTACTTTGTTCATGCTCTAAATTTCTGACGTGATGGTTCAATGCTTCTTGAGACTGAATCTGTATTTAGGTATGGAATCATCCTTATATTCATTATTTGAAGTAAATTGTTAATCATAGCATGCAATTGAATCTTTTATCTCGTGAATAATCGGATCTTCGGCTACTGTTCTTAATCTTCTTGCCCAATATTCTTTAATGGAAAAAAAGGAGCATGCAGAAACATCAGTCATTTACATGATTACGTTGCTCCTTCAATGACTTAGGAATGATGAATAATATTGACGTTTTCTTTTCTACTGGCAAGGCAAGTAAATGAAAAGTTTTCTTGAACAAGAATTGCAACTTATGTGTGGGACAAATAAAGGGTTGAAATTTGACCACTAGTTCGCACCTCATAAGCACCGCATTAAATGTTAATTTTTTGGATTTTGTTGGTCTAGCTGATTAGGAACTATTCTCATGGACACTTCCACAAACATTTTTATAATATATTGCAGTAATCATCTTTCATTTGGAATTCTGTTTCTTATATTCCGTAGGTTAGAAAAACAATCATTTTCATTTTCCCGATATTCGTTTAATTGATAAAGCAGATATTAAAATTAATAAGATTTGACAAAAAGTCTATAGCATGCGATTGTAAGGAAGAGAAGAAAACTTTGGAAGTAAAATACTAATAAACTAATAATAGTAGTATGTACTAATAATAGTATTAGTACATACTACTAGTAAATGCTATTAATAGTTGTAAAATATTACAAATGATTTTGTCATTTTATGCTTTAAAATATTGATAATTTTTTTCGCATCTACAGTAGCTAGTTTCTTAGACATTGTTTATGTCATTTAAATTTGAACAATTTTAATATTTTGATAATATATATAATGTCAGAAATATTGAAATTATTTTTTGAATAAAGTAGGGTTTGGGAATATTAAGATTTAATATTTAACGCAAACTTCAATCAAAGACTCAAATTAATCTAGTTTATTCTAGTTTCACTAATGAAATACGCATTAATTAAAAAAAATTCAGTAATTTAAAGAATTTTAAACTGTTTTTTTCTTTGAAAAATTAAATAACGTATATAACTGAATCGTGTCATTATTTTAAGAAGGGAATTCGACTCCCCCCTCATTATATATTAGATAGGGTAAATATATTACATAAATAAATGTATTCAGATATGAAGAATCGGAACATCAACTTTATGCTTTAAATTTTCAGGTACTAATCTTAAAAGAGAAAATGAAAAATTCTAGATATCTGGGGATTGAAAAGCTTTTCCAAATTCTTAGATAAATTGGAGGAACGTTTTCCTGAAGACTAAATAACTTTCAAATGACCTCTTTGTAAATAAATGTTTCCTCACTTCTTTTTTTTCTTAAACGACTACACGAGACACAATTAAAATAATGGTTCTTCTACTGATAGTGAGAAAGCCGTAATCTTTTTTTTTTTTCCAAAGAATTTTTTTTCAAATACTACTCATACAACTGGAATTTACACGGAATATAAAATGGCGATATTATGCTGAATATGTTTTTCAGAGAAGCGTTTTTCGCGTCGGAAATGCCCTATTTCCTTCTGACAAAACGGAAGTGTGATCTCTGTCCATTTTTTCCCTATTCATTTATTTCAAATGCTCTGAGTTTGTATGCGTAGGAAATCGTTTTTTGGATGGAAGCGTTGATTTTCTCAGAAATGTGAATGCTACCACAGCCAGCACTGCAACTGGTATCACTCTACCTGTGACATATCTTTGCAAATCGAATGCCATTGCTGTACCATGATATATATCTGTAAGCGAGTGTTTACCCGAGAGACCAGCATAAAATGAAATGTGTTGGATTTAAAGACCATGTATAACAATAGAGAATTTTTAACTGGTGGGAAAAACAATTTAGAGTTTCTTTTAAGAACAAAATCTATGTCCATTTTATTCTTGGAGATGTTTGTTTATTGACTATTTTATAATACTTATGTATTATATATTCTAAATTAATAGATTTCAATTATGTTAAAAAAATCTGTTTAAGCTCTTAAGGAATCTTGAGTTAGCCAGAAACCAGATACTTTTCTGTATATCTTCAAATATGCGAAATCATCGGTGAAACCTAAAATTTTCCGGAATGATGCTATATATTTTAGTAGTTAAAAAATGACATATATGAAGTCAGTTCATCCAAATGCAGTTGGAAATTAAGAGATTCGATTCTGTGCACCACAGAAAATGCATATTATGCATTTAGAAGTTGCTCACTCATTTAAATTAACGTATTGAAACGGACGAATATTTATTATAATCATGCATACATTTTTTTATAATGCCAATTAACTGCTATAACCTTGAAAAAGACAGGATTGGAAAAATATATGTAAATATCAATTTTTGAAAAAAAAATTGAAAAGCTCTTTAGTTAATGAAATTTTAATAATTTTCACTATTCATCAGTGAAAAAATAATGGAAATATTTTATTTTTTCTTCGCACAAACGCTTTCCGAATTATCTAGAGTGTAATAGATCTCTATATAGAAGTAATTTTTGTAAAAAAATATTTTATGCGATTATTGATTTTCTCTCAAAATTTCTGTTTTGAACCGAGTTCATTGACAAAATGAAGCTGTCTTAAAATCTGTGGTGTTTATTATACCCTCTAAATTTTTGACATATATACACAAAACTTAATGAAATCATATTGAATTGTTTTTGATGTGCCCAGTTCTCTCTGATTTCAATCATTGTGAAATATTCATTCTTCAAAAACTGCATTGAAAAAATGTACCTACTCATTAATTTATCTAAACAGAATAACACATCAAGCAAGTTTTTTCAATCTTTTTTTAACAGAACCTCCTAAGATAAGCAAAATGAGCAGATGAGAAGAAAATTAATATTTTAAATAATTATAATAGTTTTTGGAGAATTTTATTGTAAAAATACACAAGATCAACCTCATCTGGTATAAAATACTACTAATTCCAATTTCATTTTCATATGTTGTATACTATTGAGGCTGTTGAATTTATAGTTCTATATTACATAAATTAAGAAGCTTAAAAAAACTATTCTAGAATCTACTAAGTTCGTCTTTCATTTCTAGATTTTGAATTAAAATCGAATTTTTCAACAAAAAGTTCTTTTTCTACCTATAAATGAAATTCGTAAAGCTTTTTTCTTCCCAATCTTAGTAATACTTAGTTCAAAATTAACTGTTTGTTCAAAAGTTTTTGTTTAATTCATTTTGGACTTGCCAACTTTTGATGGAATATCAGGTTTTTATTCTTTTTCTGCTTGGAAGTTATTTCGGTAATTTTTATCGATCCACTTTAAGTTAGATAAAAAGAATTTAATTTTGAGCTAAACCTAATAAAATGAGTTGCTGGCAAAAATTTAAAGCAACTAGGTAATACTTGTTTTTGTAACACACATTTATTTTCTTATAACCAAAAGTCGATTTTTTTCTGTCGAGAATTAGATCATATCTTGTTAAAGATAATATTGTCTTGCATTGTGTTCAGTTTATACAATATAATAATGATAGGAGTTAGGTTACCCTTTACGCGGACTGATATTTTCCCCGCGTTATTTTTATTTTTTATTTTTACTTCCTTTTTCCAGTTATTTCTCATTGAAAAATATAATATAGACTCAATATTCTGAAATAAAAACAAATATCAGTATTAAAAATGAAATCTTCCAATTTTTTCACTAAACATCAGAAATTGATGAAGTCGCTAAACAAGTTTTAAATGAAATTACTAATCTTGTCCTTTATATTTACCTTTATAACATGGTAAATATAGTTATGATGTCAATGTGCTATTGTATCTGAGTTGGATTAATATAGAATTGGAAATTTCGCCTGTTTCTGATCTGAAAAAAAAAAACAACCTAAGTTTGGAGAAACTGTAGTGCAAAGAAGAATGTAGTCTTAAGTGTAAAGCAAGGAATAGAAATATTAACTTGTAATAAACTGGTTTTTTTTTCTTTACCTAAGGACCATCAAACTGTTTATTTTAAATCCAGGAGCTTATGGTTTTTCTTCTGATGGAGGGGGAGGGGGTGTATTTCCCCATGCTGGTTCTGTTCGATTATAGACGATTTCTTTGGTGTGTCGGATCCTTGGGCTTAATGGATTCAATAAATCTGAAGGTCACTTAATAAAGCTTTATCTCAGCTAAAGGGAATATTGATATAATTTGGTAAATATGTACTTTTACATTCGTCTCATCTTTCACCTCTTGCTTGTTTAGATAAGGGGAAACTCTTTTTTTCTGAGATAATTCTGTGTATTCATGTAAAATTATGAGTGGTGATTTTTGCAATCATTTCAGTTCATAATTACTTTTCTACACGTGGTTGCTTACGTGTATAGCAATTGTTAGTTAGTTATACTTCAACATCGCTTAGTGGCTCGCCATTTGTGAACTATTTAAGTATTTTTACTTATATTAATTTGTGCAATAGTTTAGAAATTATGCCAAGGATCAAGGATTCCAAAAATAAATTAAAATACAAGTTTACGACGCTCCAAAGTTAATTCTATGTCATTTGTTATAAATGCCAAAATATAGCAAAAAATAAAAGCCAATAAAATTTATTTTTTATTTTTTGTATACAAATTATTCAAAGAGTAATTCAACTGTAATCGCCAAAAAATTCGGACTCGAGATTTTTCCCAATCACCATGATTCATACATTCGTATAATTCATTTTTGATATTATGTCTGTCAGTAAACGCGAAAACTTGAAAAATGCTTTGAGATGGAATTTCTGGATATGAATTTGCAGATTTTGAACAGAATCCATTTTCCTTGTATTTTGTATATTCGAGTACAAGTGAGCTGGATAGCTTAAAAATGCAAAGCGCTATATAGGTAAAATTTTGGCATAATTTTTATCTCTCGAAATTATAGATCATATCAAAATTTTGAACCAAATACATCAACGAATTAACCATCTGCCAGTCTTTATTTTCATATGAATTTAAATACTGCAAGAAAAAGGGGACAATTTAAATAAATGAAATTTGGTAAGTTATGTTATTTTTAAAATTGTAAATCTTTTATAAATTTTGTATTCAATTGGCCGACCCCAAAGTTTCAGAGCAACCTCGGTTTTTATTTTCTTATTATTCTGGGACTTTGAAAATAAGAATCTGTGTACTCATGGCATTCATGGTCCCAATTTTTATGCCACAGTGAGGAGTGGTATAAAAATTGGGGCCTTTTTTCGGGAATATGCATTGAAGATTGAAGCATTGGAGAAACTTTTTCAACTGGTTTCCCATATGTTGCAGAGCGTATTAAGCCATTTCATCAAATGTATCTCAGTGATGACTAATTTTGACTTTTTATGCATCTGATATACATAAATTAGTAAAACAAAGATTGTGTTTTCAAATAATTTTTTCGAAAGTTTCTTCGGTAAATTTCTAATGCCAGTATGATTTATCCAACAATGTATTTTGTTTTGCAATTAATAAAGTGAGTGGAGGCATAAGAAGGGTCAGATTATAGAAAGGCTTTCATTCCTCAAAAGCAATATTCGATATCTAATTTAAAATTTATGTTTTTCAAGAATGGTTGCCAATACCTTGTTTTAAAAATGTAGAATGCATAATGAGTAGATCTTCAGTAAATTTGCACCAGTAAGAAATGTTGCTTTGGCAGAGAACAAGTAAATGTGAAAAAAAAAATCGTATTCTGTATTGTACTTTCATCAGAAAGAGTAAAAGTTTATTTCCTAGTTAAATCATCTTTATTGGAATTCGATAATTTTCATGTGAGGAAGATGAGATTGGATGAGTTTTTTAAAGACATTAAAATAAAAATAAAATAAAATATGGAGAGTTCAGTAAATGTTTTTCGTTCTGCTCGTAAGCAGGCACTGTTTGAAACAGGATTCGCTATTTATTAAGATATTGAAATGAGTAATTTGAATGAAAAATGTCATTTTTCACAACATGTAATTTATGACCAAAAAAAAAGTTTGGTAGAATTCAGTCAGTAAAAATTGCAAATGAATTGAGAATGTTAACAATATTAATTCATTCCAAATATCGCCTGTTTTTGAAGAAATTGTCGAATCAATGAAATAAAAAAAAAGATTGATCTCTTAATAGTAAAAGAAATTTCTCTTAGAAAAAGGAATTACTGAATTTGGATATAAAACTAATGCACTTGTTTGATAGGCTAGAAATATTTCGCTACCAGAAATATCTAATTGTTTGGGAAAAGTTATTATTGAAAACTTGGAATGAATTGAAAGTCTTTGTAAAAATCTTTAAAAAGAAAGAAGGAACGTTTTATTTACATTTTTATTTACATTTACAAATTAGCATGATTTCTATATTCCCGATTTATTTTTCTTATGTTCTTAGCCTTTTTCGAGGAATTGGAATGTTAATGAAGTGACAGTATGACCTTTTTTTCTTTCTTATACTACGAACTGCAGAATAATTAAATGACTTAAGATTTGCAATGACAGTCTCTCAATAAGATTTCAAACGAAACATATAAAAGATGTTTTAAATAACTCATTTCAGTATTGTTGAAAAATATTGTTACGTAATTTTTTTACCGGGGTTCGTTTGGATAGTGGAAGTGATATGGTGTGTAGAACGCTCAATCAGCAGACGGCAGTAGAAAATAAAACAACAACGTTTATTTACCCGAAGGCACACAGGACAGCACAAAAGCGACAACTATATACAGCATAGAGACGACTATCTTCACCCGAGACGTGTAGCATACAACAGCACACACAGCAGCATACAACCAGAATCTACTGCAGACAGTAGCGCACAGCTCAGTTCAGCACTAGCTTGACTCCGTCGCTTCCAACTACTCTGTCTTCGACTTTTCCGACTCGGACTCGGATTACTGACTTGGACTCCTCTGTCTGGCAGCTGCAGCCCCTTTTATAGGTCTCAGGAGGCGGGGCTAGAAGCCTCTCAACCAATCAGGAACGTTCGAGGCGTATCTCGGTCCCTACTGGACGGATCGGGAAAATTCCCGAAGTTTCGGTTATAATCTATTTTGGCGCCAAGGTCGCCAAATTCGTCGCCAAGGTCGCCAAATTCGTCGCCAAGTTTGTCGCCAAGTCCTGGGACCTCCGACGCACACCTGGACTCCGTCCCATTCAGATGACTGTAAAACTTTCTTTCTGTTGATGGAACAAACTATACTGGGAAGCCGAACTGCAGGTTTGTAACATTATTAAAGAATTCATGGAATTATCTTATATTTATATAAAATTTGACACTTAGTTCATACGGAACTTTATTTATTCAATCGAATTCATAGATGTATAATAAAAAAATACTACGTTAAGGCTGGTACGTATTATTTCTCAAAAGACGTTTGAAGAGGCTTAGAAATGCATTATTTTTATGATGAAATTATTTTGCACACCGTTTATATATTATATGTAGATGTTAGTAATTATATATAATAGAGCTGAGGTGTGTAGAGAGATGTCGAAAAGTATAGAAACAAAACAAAGCAAAAATAAAAAAAAATGAGAAACGCTGCCCTAATTAAAATTTGTCTTTATTTGTTAGAGATTTCTTTTCATCATTTTCACCTTACTTGTAGGTTTAAAGTTTTCTTGTGTTTGATTAATCAATTTAAATTAATCTTTAATGCAACTCGATTGTAATACCCTTAGATTTCAGCAAGAATAAGCACAATATTATTGTTCTGTGAATAATGCCCGAATATAAGTCTGGAAAATATTAATTTATAATGAATACAAAGAATTATTGAGTTCATAATAAAAATTTCCGAATTAATGTTTTGAAATATTCTGCGCGACTCAATTATATTTGGAGATCTTAATTGAGCGCATATTAAACGTACAAATTTCGAGATGAGTATTCCTATAAAAATAAACCATACCACAATTTCTTAAGAATTTCTGCTGGCTGAAACAAATACTAATAGTATTTTCGAAAGATTGCCGAGTATTCTAAATCAAAAATATAATTTTGATTAAAATTTTCATGAACTAGATTTAATCGCTTTTAATGAACAAGTGAAGTGCAAGTAAGCTTTTCCAATTGAAAAGCCTTGAAAATAGTTGCTCATTTTCAAGTAGTTATAAATATATTTAGTTCAAGGCACTTTCTTTCTTCAAAGAGATCTGTCCGAATTTGAGTAATTCTTTGAGAAGATTCACCTCGCTTTGAGAAGTTCTTAGAAAAGTTGCTTTTATTTTATAGTTAAAGTTTATGTTTGATAAATTAACGAAGTATCTGGGGCATGATGAAAGGTAAGATAACATGAAATACGTTTTATCGCAATATATTTTGAAATTTTATTTATTTTTAGATTATTTCCAAATTTCAAAATATTCACTTTAATGAAAGGTACATTAATTTAAAGTATAAAGAAATATTAGCTTTCACGTTTTGACATATAATCTTATGAAATTACGAGGTTCAAAGCTTTTAAAGGAAACATATGAAATAATGTATTGAGGTTATTCATTAATTTATTTCATTTGAACTTAAATATTAAAACGATTTCTGACATACGAAATCGCATGTTTTTTTCTATAAACACTAATAAATTTTTATTTCATTTTATTATAAATTTTTATTTTTATATTAATCTTTCCACATTGAAAAATAATTAAAGTTCTACGAAATAACAACTTGTTTCAAAATTGATTAAACGCCCGTGGACTGAGGTTTATAGTTGGATGGTCAGATGAATGAAAATAAACAGTAATATGCTTTGGCAACATTGTTTAGGAATTGATCTGTAGTTTCTAGAAGCTGGAGATGTTTTGCTTTTGGTTTTTAAATTTAACTTTGTTCTGAAACAGACATTATAAACATTTGTTTTCCTTTCCTTTTATCCTGAAGAGAAACATAATTATTTGCAGCTTCAGTTTTATTCGCGACAATATTATTTCTTATAAATGCGCGTTAAAGAATTCAAAACATCCTAAAATAAAGCAGGATGTTTTAATTAATTATTTAATTAAATAAAATATTTTTAAAAGAGGTAATCTTTTTAGGTTTTTAAATATTCTGTTTGTATCGTATCTAGTGACTTTCCCCATTTTCTAAATGAAAGAAAAATAGAATTAACTGATGCTGTAATTCCTTTTTTTATAGTTTACAAACAAAACGTTTGTATTAATAGAAGACTCCTTATCATTCTATATGACATAATATTGATACATAAGTGAAAATTCTTATTAATTAAATTAAATATAGTTTAATTGAAAATATTCATTATTAATTTAATTAGTCAAAATTAAGTATTTTGACTAATTATTTCTTTTATTTTAGAACCATGTACTATACTTAATATTTTTATTTTATTTTTGTTTGCGAAATTAATTCTTTCATTGATGATATTTTCGTTCATTTTCCGAATGCTACTTGCAAAAGATTATTAAACGCTTAATGTGCTTGCTTTTAATATTGCTAAAAAACATTTATGGGAGATAAATTTCTATTTTCATCATCAAATTAGAGTCTTAAGTATTGACCCGGTTAAATTAATTGCTTTAATTCTAATCAAAACAATACGGTATATGAATTGATTAGTTTCTTGACAAATCCAAGCAGGATGCAATTAGTTCATAAACCGATTAATGAGTGAAAGTTATTAATTCGGTTTGGTGAAGAATTTTATTTACTAATCAGTACCATTTAATTGTTTTCTCCGCTTGCAATAGGAATTCAAATCGCTTAATTTATTTTAGAGCGGAGAATAATTGCATAGTGAAAATTTGAGAACAAGCTTTACACTCGTGCAAACTGAAATATTATGTTGTAATTGCTCAGTTTAATCAATCTGAAGAATAATATTGGTTTTCTTAAGAATTTTTCATACTTTCAATCGGATCTTCTACAAAAGGGTTTTTTTTTTCTAAAGTAAGTAGGAAAAGAATTTTCCGCCATACAAGAATATTAATATTAACTCTAGTTTCTGAAAATGGAGGGAAAAAAACCCATTTTTTTAAACATAAATTTAAAAGTAACTATTTAAATGAATTCTAACTTATGTTTATGCTTTATGTTAGGTATATATTTATATTCTAAATTCTTTATAAAATTGCTTTGCTTTCCTTATGTAAATTTTAATAAAAATGTAAATTTATGGGTTCATAGTTAATTAATTTTTTACTTTTAATAATACTTCTCGAGTTTTGTACTTTTTTATAGAAATTGCCAATTTTCTTCAAAACGTAAAGATAAATATTAACAGGATTTTTATGCTATCTGAGATAATTTTTCGTTATTGTCAAGTCAGTGTTGTTGCATTAACCAATTCTAATTGGATGAATACGGAAGAATGTTACGTATTTGTAAATAATAAATTAGACAAAATGGCGTTTATTTCTAAGAACAGCATTCCTAATGGAATTCCAAACTCGAATCTCCGTATATTTATAGATTCAAACTAATTATAAGAATTTTTGATCAGCCGAAGAAAAAACTTACAAATTTACGTATTTTAAAAATATTTATATTTACTCAATAATATTTTTAAATCGAATTTGTAAAATATAATGAAATAACCCCTTAATTGCCAAGCCCAATATATTCTTTGCGGAATCGAATCTTTTACTATTAAGTTACATATCTATTTCATCCTTACAATATGTATTCTTAATTTACTGTTGAAGGAATATATTAAATCTTAAAATAATGTCTTCGCTAACTAAAACTCGAAGCAGGGAATCGAATTGAATTATGGAATATGTCTCCTGAATTATTACAGTCTAATGTAATATTGAAGTTTTATATAAACATTTTTATCCCAGATTTTATATTATAAATGCAAATGCGTTAAATTTGAAAATTCGGTTGTTATTAAAGTTAAGATTAGTATATTTCTGCCTAATATTGGAAGCAATTAAATTGAAAGTGCAAAATTTATCTTTAAAATATGAAAAATTATTCCCCTAATGCATTTTTCAGTTCAATTTTTGTACATTGAGCTACGCATTTAATTAAAATAAATTTTAAATCAACATCAACTGTGCTGATTGATTGTCTGTTAATCTCAAAATGTTGTAATTTTTACTTTTGGGTGTCAGCGTATTGTTAAATTTCATGACTTACAATCACGATTATATTGCTCTTCTTCGCGACTACAAGTAACACATTTAATGACTGGAATATATATATACAAAATCTTGTGAAATTCAAAGTAATATTTAATAATTTAAATATACTTGTACATTGTATACATTAAAACATTTGAAAGGAAATACTTAAATCATTTTCATTCTAAATATTATGCAGCAATTGTTTCTTGCGATCAGTATGGGGTGAAAAGAGGAAAATTCATCTGTAAGAAAATTAACTGTAAATTGGAAGTAACCGTTACTTACCAGAAACCAAAAATTTATTATATTTAGAAAATATGTCTATAAAAACAATTAAATCACAAATTGACTGAATTTATTAATTCCCCTAGTTTCTTTAGAAACCATTTCTAATTTTCATGAAATTGATTATTTGCTAAAAATATATATATAGTTAAAATTGATGACACTTTAGAGCATAGAAATAGTGCTCTACCATAAGAGATTATCCAAAGTTTTTTTTTTTGAGTAAAAATGAATTTTTAATTATATGCTTTAAGATAAGATTCTTCTAATATATCCAATAATAAGAAAATAGTTTGATAAATTCTATTTATATCGACATTTTGCTTTAAAGGAATACAAGGATTATTTTGAGATGGACCTTGAATCATTGAACCGTGGTCAGACAACTTAAATAATGCTTTCGAAAATTCCGTTAATTTGAGTAGGAGGACATTTAATCTTCGAATCCAGATTTAACATGCGTTAAAACCCTCCCCCCCCTTACATGATTTTTTATGGAATCGATTTTCCAAAGAAGAACTTACAGTTGAAAGCCCCTGTTTTACCACCTTGTCACTGTGGATTACATGGGAGGTTATAATGATTACTAAGAGTTCTGCCCAGTTGTAGTGATATAAGATTTTAAAAATAGATTTAAGAAAAACGTAACCATAACGTAATTTCAATCATTTTAGAGAAATATGCTGTTACTGAATAATGAACAGAGTATGCTTATTGACATTGAAGCTTTTATTTTCTTTAAATGACTCTAATTCTTAAAAGGGTACAATTCTTCATTTTTATACTCTTATTTTTATTTTTTTCCTGGCAGAATTTTGTAAATTAAATCAAATGCCAACTTAAAGCTTCTCAAAGATGTTACACAGTTTTATCATTTATGAAAATCTTGTATCTCATAGTAAGTACATCGTCCCGATTTAGAGTAATATTCGATTTACAATGGACTAATGTTATGGAAATTCTGAATGCCGTCGAGTTTCTGCAAACCACTGTTACTGTATAATTACATAGTTAGATTACTAATGCATTTAGCAATGTATACAATCAATTAAGGTATGAGAATAATATTAATATATTCCGATGCAGAAACGTTTCCTCTGAATATCATTTGAAATAAAGCTTTGACGTACTCGAATTGCTTTCGAAGATTAATAGGTTAAATGATTCTATTCGATGTATTTTAAGTTAAGAAAGATTCTATTTTTTGCTGTAAATTATTTAAATATTTACTTTTAATGCATTTATATTTCTATCCATCCTTATATGTAATTAAAAGTCTGAACAAGTGAATACAAGAGCGATCTTTTTGCTTTTTTTTATTTACCAAATGTAGAGGAAGTAATGAACTCGTCAAAAAAATTCGAACATAGGATTTTGACAAATATCCTTCTTCTCCAGTTCCATAAACATATTTTTGACATTATGTCCATCTGTCTGCGAACAAATTCAAAAACGCTTTGAGTTGGACGGATGTAATTTGTTATATGAACTAGAGACAAGATTTTCAGACTTCTATGAAAGTTTGAAAGAAATGTAATTGCAACAAGTTTGTTTGGTTATTGAAGTATATGTGAACTTAACTACAAAGCGCAAACAGCTAGACGGATAAAATTTGTGCACAGTTTGTCAAATTTTGAACAAAATATGTGAAAGAGTTCACCATATTTCGACTTTGATCTTTCGCATGATAGTATGCACAATGACTGAAATGAAGGGAATTCTTTGTGATCTTTTTACTACAACTGCAGTTCGGTGTCAAATTTTGATTGCAATTAGTTTGTAAAAAAGTGTGCAAATGCATATTTGCGTATAGTTAAACAAGAATGTTTGATTCACGTTCAATGTTTCCTAACTAATATTCGTCATTCGCAGGCAAGGCTTTTGCTATCTTACTCAAGGTCTGAACTTTTTTTGTGAAGTAAGGGGAATAAGGTATTTATTTTAAATTACGCGAGAAAGTAACGGGGAAAACACTGTCTGATTTTGCAGTCAATGAAAGCCAGTTTGGAAGGAATACCAGGATTTATTAATTTAGAAGATTGAAAGTTTTATGAGTGTTAAAAGTCAGCTCAAAACCTTTAAATCGGATCCACACGAAAAGTTAATCGCAATTGTAGAATCGATTCAAATCGAAAAAATGATTCACATGTAAGAGATATTTTGGAAGACAAAAGATTTTGCTTTCAGCTGTTAATATTGCTCAACTATTTGGTGTTTAGCAGATTCCTAGAACGGCATCATTCATGGCCATCGAAGTCATTTAAACGCATTCAAGAATTGTAATTATCTTCATTTATTGCTCTGGTAGGATGACGGTAAACAGTTTTTAAAGTTTGGTCGTATCTTGTACAAAATGGCAAAATCTACGAGATGTGTTAGGTTTCGATTGTGAGTTATTCTTTTTCTAATATGAGATCTTTATTAGATTTTATTGCTAATCCATCAAGAGTCTTGTGTATTTCACAATAAGTGCATATATAGGAGGATTAAATATTTTAGAAACAAAGGTATTTAAACACCATTGCCTTATATTGTACCAATATTAGATAAAAGTTGGAGGTAAATAATCAATATAACTTGAAAATCTTATATGTTATTATATGTAAAAAATAAACAATTAAATGTTTTGGTTTTCTCGAGATGTTTACTGAAATAGATATTTTATTTCACACCTTTTCGCTAACAATTTGCGATGTTTTCAGAAAGTAAAGTTATTAAACCATAATAGAAGTGAGTTAAGTATTTCTGTAACTGTTCCCGATATCTCTTAAAAGTTTTAATATAATTATATTATTTCTATATTCTGTAAAAATAACGTACATAAAATAGAATATAAATTTATTATTAATGCATTTATTTTTTAATAAGAAGTGATTATTATTGCATTGGTTATATTAACAAAGTGAAAGTACGTCACATTGAGTGTTTTGTTTAATGCTATTTATCATGATAAAGGCATATTTTTTAATTGTAATCCATAATCACTATTAACAGAAATTAGAAATAAAAAATGTCGTCGTCGTTCAAAGAAAAATCTCAATATCTGCGTTAAGGAATATAAATAATAATTATAATAATAATTTCACCGAGTAAATTACTAAGCTTAAATACTTACTAGAAACCGAATATGTTTTGCAATATTACTATTGCTATTTTTGTCGAAGCTAATTCTCATTATATATTTCGTAGATTTAGAATTTGATGGGAAAAATCAAGTTTTGGGTGAGAAAAATTAAGTTTTTGACATTCAAATAATTTCATGCCAAAAAATTAGAAAGTTATATAAATCAGTGGTAATATTCGAATATATTACTACTTGTATTTTGTTTGTCTACGGCGAACTGACAACCTATTTCAGGTTAGTGCGTTTTTTGAGAGCCTGAAAAGTATGCCGGAATGTTTCTGGGAAACTTTTTCCGCTGTGTGAGGGCCTTACAGAGCGTAATAAGACATTTCCTCAGCATATAACGAGTGATATCCGCTTTTGCCTTTTTATTTTCCCGTTTACGTATAGAAAATGTATCAAAAGTTAGAACCCGGAAGTTTGACAAACCTTCGCGCTTTATATTTATATTTGTCTGTTACACATTTTGTTATATTTGCACATTTTGTTATATTTGTCTGTTTATAAAGAAGTTTTAACATTTTTCAAACAAAATTTGCATAAAAGACATTTTAAATATAATTTAGTTTTAATACTGGTGAAAAATAATCTCGAATCGATGTTATTTTATGTTTAATTTTTATAAAATTAGATTATTAATATCCAACTTGTTTCATTTCGCGTAGTTCTATAATTAAAATCCTTCTCTTAATGTTATTTTTTACTTTTCTTAAAGAGTCTTGAAAAGTTACTAATATAGTGTTTATTTTTTAAGATATAATTTGCAAAGCATCGTGATTTCACGGATCTCGACTGTCAAAATCTTTTTATAACAGCTAGTTGAGTTAGATTATTCTGTATGGTTCATTGTGATCTGCACTGCCTGTTTTTTGTGAAGCTTATCACCATTTTGGCTTAATAATCAGTTAGCTAATTAGAAAATGGCACATTTTGTTTGGAAAATCTTATCGTATCTTCGCATCCTTTTTCTAGAAAATTCGTCTAAAACATTCAATAATGATTGGTGTTTGTCACAAGACTATCTGTTTGAGGTTTGTAGTGTTTGGTATAATGGTAAAAATTCACTTTCGGCTTTTTTTTTAAAAAATAATTTGCTGAAAATGCAGCCTTTTTAACTACTGATTATAACAGTTAAAAAAAATTGATATTTAAAAAATAACTATGGAACTGGCATAACAATACATCATTATCAGAGAAGCATTTTATTGCTAAAATTGAATAAACGCTGAATTGTTTTTAAAGCGAAGTATTGCCATGACCTGAAATATTGATGCCGGCATCATTTTCTGTAAAAATTAAATTACATATTTGTACTCTTTCTTAGAACCTTTTGACCGGATATCTGATAAAGACCAATTAGAATAAAAAAATTATTCATAATTTTTAAACAGGGAGATCATTTTTAAGATTTTAGAAGGGCAGATTTAACTCAGCATGACAATCGAAAGTGCCATTGTTACTGATTTTGCAAGTTCACGTTGATGGAATCTAGTTAGATAATCATCAGCGCTAGGGAAGATGTGGTTTGCTGTAAAACTTATTTTATGATTTGAAAAAAATGCCGAAGAAATAAAATTATATAATTTTCTTTTCATAACCTTAAAACTATTTTCAATAGTTTTTTTAAACTCTTAAATGAATTATTTAAAAAATTGAAAGCTTACACTTCATAGTAATAATAGGAATAGTAGTCTAATTTGATTTTTTTTAACCAAATGAAATTATTTGCTGGTAGTTCCTTTTTTTCTGTTCAAAATAAATTTCAGAATCAACGAAATAAATATTTGGCTTTTGAATTATATATAAAATTTAAGAGAGAAGCGGAAAACTATTCGGATTTTCAAAGATGAGATGTGTCTATTTTATAAAAGCTTTATTAAATTCCAAAGATTATAAATTACTAGCTTTCACCCGCGACTTCGTACTTGGAAATAGATTGGAATTTATAGCATCAATGGCTTTATCTTTTGTTACTCCTGCGCATGCGTGAATTTTCAACGCCAATTGGGCAACACAATTGTATGAATTTTCTACACCAGTTTTGGTAACGCAATATAGATTATAAATTTTTAATTTCTTTTATTCTGTTTTATTTTAATTCAAAAGTACTTCAGAATGAATCCGAAAGATCGATTCATTAACAATGTTTAATTTTAAATGTATCGAACATTAAGAAAATAAACAGAATCGTTTGAAATAATAGTCAAAATCATGCTAAGCCTAATCTCATTGGAGTGGTAAATAGAACCCTGAAGCTTTACTCATTTGGCGAATTTTCGTGGGAAAGTTAGTTTTTAATTAATAAAAAATTAACCACTCAATTAAACGGAATAAATTGTAGCCTATGTCCTATTCCAGACTATAATCTATCTCTCAGCTAAATTTCATTCTCAGCTAAATATCCATCCATCCATCCATCCAGACTTTCACATTTATAATAGTAGTATAGATTATTTAAAAGTATGTAGTATAGATTATTTAAAAGTATAGTAGTATAGATTATTTAAAAGTAAAATATTGATGAAAATAAATTTCAAATTAATATTTAAATAGTTATTTCATTAAGCAGCAAAACTTTAAGGATAATGTTTTTAGAAACATTAACACCAATAACAATTATGAAATTGAATTCCTACTCGCAAATAAAAATACTTTAAATTAAAAAAAAATCTAATACTTTATATAAAAATAACATTATCTCACCATTTTATTAATATCATTGAAGATATTGATATTAGTTTCAGAATACTTTGCAGTGAAATAATGTCAGAAAATTCATTTAAGATGGTTTACAGGAAAATGAAAAATTTATAAATTCTCCAGGAAGATGTTTAGCTTAATAAGAACAAAAATCATCTGGTTTTTATACTATAATATTACGTAAATAAATAAGAAACATATCTATACAGTATAATTTAATTCCTCATATTTGCTGCGAACTTAACGATATGTGTACATATTAAATAAAGTAAAAAAAATTTTAAAAATCAATATTTTATTGATGTTTAAAAATTATATTGGAAAAATACTTTTATTGCTAATCTAATTTCCACATCTTTTTAACGAATTTTCAAATTCATCTATGTTAAAAAAATAATTAGTTAGGAAAATATTTTAACATTTATTGAAACTGTTATTTTTCTACTTTTTAACTTTTCTTGTTTATTCTTGAAATTTCTTGCCTTAAAACGTTTATTTCATAAAATTTTGAACAGATTTTTTCCCCTGATTTTCAACTTTTTTTTCTTGCCTTCGAGTATTTTATCGTCTTTTCGCTTGCTTAATGGTGAGGTTTCAGCTTTAGAACTGGAGAGTTCTACATTCCAAATCCGATTCCACCGAACTACCGTGTAAGTGGGCCTGGTGCACATTAAATCCGTCAGTGCCGAGCGAGCTCACACTGGTGAGGTGAGGAAATCTGCAAGGGGAAGTCAGCTCAAATGTCCTTCTTTTACATGTTGCCGCAGTTGGAAATGGAAAGATCTAACAGATTAAAAACGAAAAATTGTTACAAGCGAATCTATCCTCTTTTGAAATGAAAAGTGGCAACATTCGCCATGCAATTTATTTAGTAAGAATTTACATCCTATCTTGTAGTAATTTAAATACAAGGGATGCATGAAAATAGCTTATACAGGTTATCACAAGACGGTAGACCTAAAATTATCTTCTTTTGTCTAGATATTTGAGAAATTTACTACCGTTTCACTTTTTTTCTTTCTTTTGAAAGTCTGGAAAAATAGTTTTCACAAACCCAAAATTTTTGAGACATTGAACGGCTAACACTTTTTCACACCGGTTCTTTAAGATTGAAATATTTCCTGGCCAGTGCAGAAAATCTTGAAGAAAGAACACTTTATAAAGTTCTTTTGGAACATAATAAAGAAGTATCTACTCTATTTCATTTTACCGATATTGTGGGTTAGTTACTTCATGACAGCGTAAGAAAGTTTCTTTGTATATATTGAGTCAATTTAGTTGTGGAATGTTTAGTGTCTGTTACTTTGATCTAGAAGGTATCGAATAGCCAGTTGTGTGTTTTTCTGTGGTAATGGTAGAAAAGAATTGTTTTGTGAAGTTTTTACAGCATTTTTTTTAACCTTTCGAGATTGCCATACCCTTCCAATTATGCAAATACTTTAAATAAATTACACTTTTTTTGTTTCATTTAATAGCTGTTCTACTAAAAATTGCAAATCATATTTTTAATACAATGGTTAAAACGTCTATTTGTCAACATATTAAAAATTTTTTCAAAGTTTCACTTGGTAATTTAGGACAATGTAAAAATTTAGATTTCTTTTTTATCACTCACTATATTTGTGCTTTTAAAGAGCATAAAAATATTTAAAATTTTTAGAGCATTTTCTCATTTGTAAGTGCATGCTTGGTATAAACAATAATATATAAACAAGATTTTATGTACACATACCATAGGCACTTCATCTGACACTTCCTTGATTATAGATTATGAAAGGCACTTTTTGTGTTATGTTGTATTTCAAGAAAATAAAGTCGTCATACAAAGAAGAAATTTTTTTATTTAGGTTTGTATTGGTTCATTGTAAGCAAAATTTTAGACCTCCCCAAGTTTGAAAAATGTATATTTGGAAAATGTCTGTGTCCGTGACAAAGGTAACTGTAAAGCACTTTTCAGCTAGAGGGATGAGATTGTTGCATGATTTTTACATCACATTTGTAGACTATGAAATTTTATAGTCTATGAAATTTTTTGAGTAAAATCCAGTCAGAATAAATCGTTCAGTCTTTTCGAATATAAGTTAAAACTATTATTACGAAATGAAGAGATCTAGTTGGATAAAACTCGATACACATATTTAACATTTATAGCGTAGATAGCTATCACGTGTTGAGCTAAATCCAATAACGAGTTGATCGTCTGTCAAATATGTAAACAAAAACATGTAAACGCGATGACTGAGAAACGCAATGTCTCAAATATTAAAATTTTTAATGTGATTTTGTGACTACTATTGTGCTTCTGTATCAAATTTCGTACGCCAACATGGATCGAATAACTATGAAAATTTTCCGCTTATCAAAATATTAAACATTTTCCTATAATTATTATTTTGATTTTTAAATAGAAGTTAAAGTCTAAAAATTGGAAATAAAACACATCAAAGGTCATTATGATTAAAAATTTCGTAACGGTCGGATGCTATTGCTATAAAATAATTTTTGCTTCTTAAATATAATTTTATATTAAAAGTACCGAACTTTCTTATTTTTTTTTATTAACGGAAATTCTTTCAGAATGGAAGTTTTTAAATTGAAAAGGCATCTCTTAATGATATGGAAGTGTACGTCTGTTAATTTCCCTTAAATGAAAAACTTCAAAAAAGATTTTAGCACTTTATTAAGGAAATTTTCTCCATAGAATATAAATTAATTTTTGCGGATCTTAGCCAGTTCGACGCAATCTTACTTATTGTCTTAAAATGCATGTTTGTTTTATGTTAAAATGTATTATTTTCGATTCAATGAATAAAATGAAAAATAATTTTTCTTCTTTCATAAAAAATTTCATTGTGACCGAGTAAATCTCATTGATTTAAAAAAAAAATTGCGCCCATTTTTGTGTGTAAGTGTTTTCTAAAATAATGACTTAAAGACGAGAATAAATTAAAAGATGGGAACTTTTAGCTACGCCCGTCAAAAGATATGTTCTTTCCTTGTAAAATATTCTTTTAAAACTTATCCACTTTTAAAACAATCCTAGTATCCACTTTCATTCTAAATGCATAAATACTGAGAAATTCGTCATCTGTCAATGTTTAATACGTCTATTTAAGGGCGACAAAATATATTCTCAGGGAATATTTTACTTGCTTCGTGTAGGATGATAGAAGTGGGGTTGAAAACATGCGGATATGTTTGAAGACTTTTTGAAATGAAATCTGAAGACTTTTCGATATGAAATCTGATTTTAGATTGCTTTTGTATTCTGAGTACTTTAAAAAAACAACTTGAGGGAAACAAAATATGGATATCTACTGTAAAATTTAAATATTTAAATTTATCCAGACTGAATACCATTTTTTACTGAATATTTTAATCGATCTTTTACGTGCATGTAGTGGCATTGCTAAATAATTACCTGAATTCTTGATTATGTTAGTCGCATAAACATTAAAATGTGCGTCTTTGGGTTTATATGTTGAATTCCTTGTTTTTGAGTTATATAGTGATTTTATTTTCACGATAAAGACAATGATTATTATTATTTCTTCCCAATTATATATGAAGATTTACTTTTAGTGTAAGCAGGAAACGTCAAGTTTGAAAGATATTATTCATTATTGAATCAGTAATGAAATTAAAGCAGTTAAAATTTATTTTATCAATTTAAATAAATGACTAATTTCTGAAATATATTAGCCTTTTTATTATTATATAAATGTCCTGAATGTGATAGTTGTAATCAGCTGCATATGAAGGCAAAACTCATTCATATCAATTTTAATAAAGGAAGATATATGATATACTAGCTGCCTCCGAGAATCCATTGTTACCGATAACCAGAATATCGCATTAATATAATTAATTTTGTAATATTATCCACCTTCGAAAACTATAACTTATCATACCAAATCAAATTGATTATCTAAATTATACTTGCATCAATAGTTAAATATACACGGAAGTTGAAGATATTAATTGGCAAAGTTTTCAGGTCCAATTAATGTATTTGGAGACAACTTCGAGGTGTTATATTATTTATCTGTTGGAATTTGGTTTTTTGTAAGGAGGAGTGGGGAGCGACCGTCAATGAGATATCTAAGGGTTGTGAGTGTTCATATTAAAAAGAAACATGTCGGAATCGAATGAATGCTTTATAGACAAACTTATTTTTTAATATTGCGAATTAATTTAATTATAGGAGTTTTCTTCAGCAAGTTCATAAAGTTTAGAGAGCTTACATGGTAAGGAAAAAATAAATTGTTTAATATATTTTAATTCTTACTTTTTTTGCCATAATATATATATATATACAATATAATGTTGTCAAAGTATAAGGCATTAACCGAAGTTTCATTTTTAAAATAATTATCGATATAAGAGAATAACTTTCATCTGGATATGTAATTTTTTTAAAAAAAAACTTAACTATCGTCATGATATAAAATTTTTTTTGAACTATATTCTTTGAAAAAAATACTGGTACTGAAATAATGGAACATGCAATATAAAATTAATGTTACATTTTGAAATATTGTTTATTTTATAATTTTACTGTTTTTTGTGGTAATTCTAATTTTAAGGTAGCATTGGTGAATTAAATTTGGATAAAAGTAGCACTGGCAATCAAACACAATTTAAAAATTAAACGTAATGTAATAAATTTTAGAAACAATCATTATTTTAAATAAGATTTCTCGACAAATATCAATTGTTATTACAAGAATTGCATTGTAAGAGCTTTTTTTTTTTCGCAATTTCTGAATAAGTTAAATTTTTTAACATATTTTAAAATTTCAAATATTAACAAGTATTTTCTTTTGCTATGTGCAGTTTGTAATTAAGGAATAATTCTGTGCATATTTACTGTGCTATTTATTACGTGCATTTTTTTATTACTTGCAGATGTAAAAAGAATAAAGAGTTAAGAAAATTGTATAACAATTGCATAACAATTCAGTAAATCAGAAATGTGTGTATATGTTCAAAAATTTCCTAGTTGTCATCATAAAAAAAACTAGGAGGAAACTCTTCTCGTGGCCTAAGTGTTCAATAGCTAATGTACTTCCATGTAAGTTATTTGGAAAAAGAAAAAAAATGTTATAAAACTCGCTTCGAAAACATAAAAAGAATTTCTTGTACTTTTCCTTGAAGTAAGAATGAACTTCCCCTCGCGTATTATTTCTGATATTTCTTAAGCAACCTTACAATGCTGTAGGAAAGTTTTTTAAAACCATTTGAAAGACTGGGGTGTTGATATGGAACTAATAGCTTGGAACTAAGATTTTTCTTGTGGTAAAAAGGTCATTGTAGAACACACCCAAGTCTGATATTGATGGGTACAAAGTGTTCTTTTTTTTTTTTTTTTTTTGTAACATCAGCAGCAGAACAACATTTAGAGAAAGTTTATAGTAAAAGGAAAATCTTAATTTATATATATATATAATATATATTATCAAGTCATGTTTGAAATCAATGTTACGAAGTAATTTATTTTTCCATTATAAATTTAAGCTAAGGGAATAAGCAGCTGTTATTTTCCAAATGCGTATGCATTATTTTTAATCAAGTGATTTTCAATTCTCGAATTTGTGATAGCTATTTTCTGAAATTAAATATAATTTTATCTCAGTTTTTAAGTTATCTAAAGAATCTGAAGTTAATTTTATTTAACATTTATTTTAAAATAAGTTTTATCAGATGAATTAAATTTTATTTTTAATTTGATTAATCCTTATTTGAAATTGATAAAACTTTGGATTTTATCACGGAATGATATATGCAAGGTGCTAATAGAATACTCCAGTATGATAGTTTGTACAACTGTAACTCAGACAAACATTAATTATCGACACTTTTATTTTATTCGGGTAACTAGTAAAATGGGATAAAATGGGTCTCCAGCACAATGTCAAATCAATAGCTTTCCGTCTACTTTGCTGTAATTTACTTGAAAATAATTTCCTCATTTATAAAAATGTCCAGAATTGTGAAAGATAATGAATATTACAATTATGAAATATTGGGTTATAGTTTTATTTGAAATGTGTATGTATAAACTTTTTTTTATTTTAATAACAATATTCTTAAAACGTTTTGTTAGAATTTGTGTGTATGTGTGTGGCTGCTATGGAAGATATTTATATTCTTGTCTGTTCCATTATTGAATCAACCGAAAATTAAGTAGAACTAATTTCAATAGTGCCAAAAAACCTCTGTATATGAATAAGTTTTGCTATTCGTAGTAATCTGGTTTTTACCCTGAAACTACTTTTGTCACTACTGAAGAAATCCAAATAAAGAAAAATTATATCAAAGCAAAGGAAAATATGCCTGGGAGCACTAAAATCAAAGTTGTAATGAAGCTTGAGTAATATGCAATCCATTTTTAAATTTACACGATTTACATTCGCCGAACTGACGTTAATTTCTTCATTTAACCCAACTTTAATTTAGAGTCATTTAGATTTTGGGATTTTGAAAACATTTTTGGTTACAAAATATGTGTGTGGAACGGGGAAAATGTTAAATAGAGCTAGTAAAACAAAAATGTCTTAAAATTAGATATAAAATTTTTGATGCATCAGCAAAATCAAAATATATTGGAAATATTCAACTTTTTAAGTTATTTGCTTAGGCCCTTACTTTAAGCTGTTATTTAAATAATTTCGTTTCAAAAATTAAGCAGAATAACTTTTTTGGAAATTAGAGACTATTGAGATTTTATAAATTGCTATTGATCGCCCTGCACAGAATTAAATGTTTCATAATTCTTATAAGAAGATATATTCTTTTCATACACCGATGGTGTTTCGACAATTCTGATAAAAATAATTTAAGCAGGCCTTCGTCGAGAAATTGGGAATTCGTTTTTGAATAGAGCTGTACTCTCTTTTTAATGCATTCGGTATTTTCAGAAATTTTGGAAACGAGTGTTCGCCTTGAAAAAGTTTGTTTCAATATATAACAGCATCACCCACAAGAAACCAAATTTAAAAAAATTAAGACTCGGAAGTATAATCTAAAATGTTTCTTTTCTGGAACTTATTTCCATTTTTTCATGTATTACGGTCTTTAGAGACATCGAAGTTTAGAAAATCCAATTTGGATACTCTTATATTTTATTCTTTTGATTTTTTAAAAACATTTTTTTTTACCATTTAGTTGCACAAAATAAGAAAGAATATTGTTACGAAATTTTCTGCCGGGGTTCGTTTGGATAGTGGAAGTGATATGGTGTAAAGAACGCTCAATCAGCAGGCGGCAATAGAAAAAGAAACAACGACGTTTATTTACACGAAGATACACAGGACAGCACAAAAGCGACAGCTATATACAGCACAGAGACGACTATCTTCAGCCGAGACGTGTAGCATATAACAGCATACAACGAGAATCTACTGCAGACAGTAGCGCACAGCTCAGTTCAGCACTAGCTTGACTCCGTCGCTTCCGACTACTCTGTCTTCGACTTCTCCGACTCTCGACTACTACTTCGACGACTCTGTTCTCCCTGTCTTCAAATTCTACTCCGACCACTCGGACCCCGCGTCTCTCGAACTCGGACTACTGGCTTCGCTGCTCTCGAACTCCCTTGTCGTCTCCCTTCCTCTGGCAGCTGCGGCTGCTTCCTTTTATAGGTCTCGGGGGGCGGGGCTAGAAGCCTCTCAACCAATCAGGAACGTTCGAGGCTTATCTCGGTTACTACTGGACGGATCAGGAAAATTCTCGAAGTTTCGGGTATTATCTATTTTGGCGCCAAAGTCGCCAAATTGGTCGCCAAGTTTGTCACCAAGCTCTGGGACCTCCGACGAGCCACCTGGACTCTGTCCCATTCAGATGACTGTAAAACTTTCTTTCTGTTGATGGAACAAACTATGCTGGGAAGCCGAATTGCAGGTTTGTAACAATATGAACTTAACTTTTAATAGCATTTAATATGAAATCTCCCTGTAGACTTAGTTTTTGACAAAGAATATGAAAGCAAAAACGGATAATGCCATACATTCAGAATATGCCTAAGCAAATAATTTTCGAGTACTTCAATACTATTTAAGATAATGGAGTATATTAATTGTCACATTTATTTGCTGAGTAACTTTATTGATTGATTTTTTCGACTAATTATTGATAAAGATCAAGAAAATTGTAAAATTGGGTAAAAAAAATTGGACAAAATAACGTTAATTTCTTAAATAGTGAATTGATGTCTAGTTTTATTATTCAGTACAGAATATCTATAAATATAAAAACTTGCAGATTACTGAAAAAAGATGAATGGAATAAAAAGTTTTATGTCTATGTATGCTTTTTTTCTGTAAAAGGATTAAAGCCGTTTGAGTTATATTTTGACTTAGTAAAGCAATTAAATTTTTTTTCATAAATATCTTCTTTCTTTAAAACAAAGAGTTTACTAAGTCAAATTTTTATCAAATAACGAAAAATATAACAAATATTCATACATAATTTCGTATCTGAAAACATATTCCAAGTTCAAATAGAACTGTTTTAAAGCGAAAAAAATCGGGGATTTATCTCTGATAATGTGGATTATGTTTCAAAATAAATGCATTATTCAAGATCTAACCTGATATATAAACATTTATTTACTTTTTGTACCCATTTAAGAAAACCCATTTCTGCGTCACTATTTTCCCATTTTACTAAAAAAGTCATAAGCAATAACTACAACGAATTCTTTCTTAAGATACTGTATGGAGTAGTTTGTTTAATTTTTGACAGCCATTAGTTATCTTCTTGCTTCGTTGCTTCTTAAAAATTTAAATAGGCACTTTTATTATTAGTACTTCACAGAGTTTGCATTGTAATTTATGCTACTTGATTTTATGTAATTTTTATTTTATTTTGAACTTCCATGAAGGACAATATGAAGACATAACTATTTTCAATAATTTTCTAAAGTTGCAAATAATGAAATGTATATGTAAAGAAATACGTGTGGAACTTTCTAAGTGAACAGTGATTCGAATAGCTAAATAATGATGAATTGGGTTTTAAAATAAGTAAACAAACCTTTTTTTAAAAACTAATCAATGAATAATTTTGAACATAATTTATATGAAATCTTGATGATAAATATGAATGATCTAAAGTGACCTTTGCATAAAAAGCGGACAAAATCGATTTTTCTTTCATGAGTTAAAACATGACGACATTGTTGCTCATTTTAGTATTTATAAGCAATTCATTTCCGAAAACAATCTAATAATTTTTTTTTTGGAACAAGGCAATAAAAGGCAGGATTTTTTTTGTTTAAATTGTAATTGATTCCTTTAAAAACGCTTAAATTGATATAAAATATATAACTTTATTCATGATGAAATACTTTGTTTTGACTAAAAATATCTTCTAAAGTAAGATTATCTACTGTTACAGTTAAAGTATTGATAATGAATTTTTGGTCATACAATGTTTCGAGTAATATTTTAAAAAGAATTTTTTATTCTCATTGTAAAACGCTAGAATTATTTCCGTTTGATGCATTATTAATTTTTAGATTGAGGTTATACTAATGACGAAAAGGATTTTCTTAAGAAAAGACTTCTCATAGAACAATTATACTGGTATGGAGTACTCCCCGTTTATGAAACCGACGTTCAGATTCAAGGGATTTTAAACACAAATATAGAAGTTATTTTATGCTAATGCAACTTATATTTTCTTCAAATGATTTATATATATTTTATAATCTGATATTTTTTAGTATCAGAATTAACTAAATTTGAAAGATTATGATATAAAATTTTATAATACTTAAATATTACAGCATATAAAATGGATATTTCTCATTTCTTTTCCTAATAAATTTTATAAATAATTGATGAGGTCATTATAGCAGCAATGTCTTCAGTTACTGGAGTAAATATTATAAAATATTTTTAAAAATATAATTTGTATAGTAAATATCATTATTTTATAATATCCCTAATGGGAAAAAAAGATCGAAATTCTTAAAATGTATTAAAGAATTTATGTAACTTAAGAATAATATTTTAAAAAATCCTAATTTTGTTCTAAAATGTTGGTTATAATTTTGTATTTTTTATTCTGAATTGACATTAATAACAGCGTTACTTCAATAATTAAATAGTTATTGTTAAAATTAATCCTTCTGAATCGTGTTAAACTGGAAGTCTTTTTATACTTTTGAAATCAAAAGTTGACTTGTCCGGCATGATCTGTACGATTTTCATACTTCTGTTTTCAGATAAAAGTTATTTTTTGACATGTACAAGTATCCGCTTTAGTATAGAATAACTCTCTGTTTGTGTACTCTATATCACCCACTAAAGACATATTTATTATTTTAAATTAATATTTAGCTTTTGAAATATATTTTAATTATTATGTTAGGAGATCTGTTCATCTTGACGGACTGTTATCTTTTAATATGTTAATAATTCGTCCAATACGTATACTTTCACAGATGAACGAATGAAATTTGTAATAGAAATTCTTATGTATGTTTTCACTTTTTGAAAAAAATCATTTGTAGCTCTTTTTACATTTGAATATGTAGTAACAATAAAAATAACAATAAAGACTCGAAATTCTGTAAATGAAACTTCACCAACACTCAAATTAAAATTAATTATAAAAAAAGGATAGAAACCAATAGTGATGTACTAACAGAAAAATGTTTTGCCGAATATAACCTCATAATATTATGTGTAATATTAGTAATATAAATTACTTAGAGGAAATGA
Organism: Argiope aurantia; assembly: GCA_026543865.1. Classification (NCBI taxonomy): domain Eukaryota; kingdom Metazoa; phylum Arthropoda; class Arachnida; order Araneae; family Araneidae; genus Argiope; species Argiope aurantia. The sequence continues at coordinate 33,148 of JAPMOR010039912.1, forward strand.
TAGAAATAATTTAGAACTGTCCCGTCAAGGGAAGTACATAATGAATTCGCAGAAAATAAATTACAGATTCCAGTTGCTTTATGTTTACTAGAATCAAACATGAATGGTTGAAAATAAAGAGTGAAATTTGCGATCTCTTAACTAATTTTTATTCATGCTTAACTTTATTGATACATTAAAAAAGCCCGTTTGAGGTGCTAAAAGCCGAGACTCAAGTTGAGATTTCACTTCGGCAAGGATATTTTTAAATTCTGCCCATCACTGCGAACGATGCTGGGCAATTATGTATACTGATGAAATTAAATAAAATTTTTCAACGTTTCTACAAATTATTTCCATAATTTTACAAAATAATAACAGACTATCTTACCTTCAATTTAATTTTAAAAGGTTAAACTTTTCAATATGAAAAAATTTGGGGGAATTATCTGAAGAAAATAAAAATAAGAGCTCTAAAAGTTATGTCACATTTATTATACTTATCAAAAGACATTTAAAGAAATATCAAAGACATTTATTACGCATATAAAAATATTTAATGAAATATCAGACATTTATTATACATATCAAATTTTTATTTATTATCAAATTATTATTTAAGAAAGACATTTATTATACATATGTCAAAAGAGAACTGCTAAATTTCTCTAAAAGTAGTAATTCATAAATCATCTGAGCTTGCCATATTTATGAATTCAACAAAAGAAAGAGAATAGGTTCAGAAAATAATGCTTCAAAATGACAAATATGAATGCTCAAGAAATTTAAATCATATAGCATTTCTTAAAGACAACAGCTGACAAAATAGAGTCTACTGGCAGAACTTTAGGGGTTGTAAAATCAACTGACTTTTCAAAATGGAAACGTCAGAACAATATTAAACAGAGTAAAGTTCCATCTTTTTTTCTTTGTTTTGAGTTGAAATCCTGCGTGTTGATTTTCCGTCTGGTTATACAAATGCGAATCATCAGAAACTTGAGCTATCTGTCTAGGGAAATTAACGAATAAATATATTCTGAAGTATTCGAAACAATGTGAATTTTTACGTTGGTAATTGTTACTGTAAAGAGAACTGTTGGTAACTGTTGTTACGTTATTGTATGTGGTTTTGTAGAAAATATTTCAATATTTAAAGGTTGTCCAGAGTTTATAAGAAAATTTTACATCATGCAGGTTAGATTGATTATGTAGAAAATTAATAGAACACTGGAATTTATTTAAGTCAAAAGACTGAAAACGACGATTATGATAGATATTTTTCTCGATTCTTTTGCACAGTAACATATAGCTAAATTTTAATTTGATAACTTAAAACCTGTTAAATAATAAAAATAGGCATATTTTTATAATTAACATAATTCAAAATTAGCTTGTATCCTTTCTTAATTGTTTAATTTTTATTTACCTTTTCGTATTGATCATCTCATATTTATATATACTACTGCGACATGCAATTGTTAATAATATGTCTTCTTATTGTTACCAATATGTCTCAATTGCCATTTATTTTGGTGTTTTATTTTATGGGTATTATTTTTTAAGTTGTTATGTAACGAATTAAAAATGTTGCTTCTTGGTTTTGCTGGATATTGTAAAAGATAATTGTTTAGAAAGATTCTGGTTAGTCAACTGATTTTTTTAAATGCAGCGAATAGTTACGATATTTTGAAGGAAAAGGAATAAATTATATAAATTCTATATTTTCAGCATATTAAATAGAAATTACTTAACTTTTTCATTAATATGAAGCTTGATATTCAATATTTTGTAATACGCTAACAGCTTTATAACATTATTTCCGTTTTTGTAAATATTTAAACAAGGAGCATTTAAAAATTTACGAATCATTTCTTTCTTTCTTTTTTTCAACATTTTTGAATTTTTTTTGTAAATTTTGGTATTATTTAAAATTTTAAAGAACTTCAAAATTTTATTTTTTAGATTTGTTTGGTATTCAGAAACATCATTTCCTATTTTTTAAAAAAGTTTTTCTAATCGCTAAGAAAGAAAGAAGAAGCTTTCACTTTTAATAAATTTTGCAAATTTTTATATGGAATACTTTTTAGATGAAAAATAGTCCTTATATTTATCACACTATGCTTATTTTCACAAGAACGCTGTTAGCTTAAAAACCAAATAAACATAACAATGATTTTTGCTTATAAAATTGCTTGGTTAAAAAATTGCAATGCTTAAACTTGACAGTTCAGGCAAATTATTCTCGTTGAATTTTACTTATTCTGAGTTATGGCGGTGGCGAACCTTTTCTCTTGCGTTTGGAACATCGTTCACATATGGCAAGAAAGCTTTATTTCCGGTGAGAACTTTGGCCACTTGTTCATGTTTCGCGGTATGTCGAACCATTAACTATCGCTTAGACTTGAGTAACATAAATCATACTATTCAATGAACGTAGATTTCCGTTCTGGTATCGTAATATTGAAATCTCTTCTGATATAAGTGAAATGTTATTATTAATGTATAACAATCTTCTGTATATTTTGAAAAATGAAAGGACTGCTCATATTTCAGTTGAAATCTGTTTTTTGTATCTCTGTATCGTATCTGTATCTGCTATTGATATATTAATTTTGAATTTTTATATTTAGAATGTTACTTTTTTGCACATAAAAGATAAATATATTTAACATTTCTGCTAATTTTTTTTCTATTGAAATTTATTCTATATTAGTACATATTGTTTTTCTGAATATATTTCGAATTTATGAATAAGAAGAATTTCGTTATTTTTCACTTGACGTCTAATTTTTCAGTTGCTTATTAAATTATACAGTGGCAGTTTCTACTATCCTCCATAAGATAGCAATTCTTGATCCATGATATGCTTTTATTTTAATCTATACTCAAACATTGAAATTTCGAAAATGGAACTAAAATTAGTAGATGAAATGAACGAATGAATGAATTAAAATCTCTATTACTCTTGATACACGAATTGTGTAACACCAATCTTATTTGAACAATTTTCTTTCAAAATAATTGTTTGATTTCAATTTAATTGTTTGATTTCAATTTAATTGTTTGATTTCAATTAAATCTCTGGAGCATAAGTTTTAAGTTAGAGTATACTCCTGAAATATGTACTGGGTCACGGTGGTCTGGTGGTAAGGGTTCTGCTACAGAACGGGAGGGCTTCAGGTTACACCCGATTCCAAAGAAGAACCGTCGTGTAAGGAAGTCTGGAGCACGTTAAATCCGTCGGGACCAAACGCCCTCGCGCTAGTGTAGTGTGGAAGTTTGGAGAGAGGGTGCCATCTCGGGCACCATCTTCGTCATCTGACCGCTGTTCAAAATTGAGGTTCGTCACAAAATAGCTCTAGAGTTTCTTTAAAACGAACTTGCATTTGTGCCTACGTCCTTATATTTGAAATTTATTCTACTATCAATTGTGTACTGACTTACATCTGTAAGACTTGTGGTATACTTGTTGGTACTCAAGGAGTTTATACATCGAGAATAATAATAATAATAAAAACTAAACTAAACTAAATCTGAAATATGTATAACATCGCAATTCATATGTACTCGATCTTGTGAGATTATCTTTAAAAGAATCCCTCATAAAAATAAATGGAACTTTTGAAATATTTTCTAGAAATTTTTCATCTTTTTTCTGCATAAAGTAATACATTCCCCGTGACTATTGTTAAATTGAATAACAGCTGAATTTAAAGGAAACAAAAATTCTCTATGCAAATTCCTGAAGGTCTTCGAAAAAAGGCTAATAAAGCAACCCTAGCTGCAATTTTCTGCTTTGTGGTTGCATTGGCACTTCTCTCGCAAGAGTGTTGTCATCTAGCCATTCATCACCTTGCAGCAATTGCAGAAAGAAAGCATTGTAGGAAACAGTGTATCATATTTCTTTCGTAGAATATATTTCATACTCGAGAACCACCATTGCATAGAAACGATACCCTTTATGCTTTTGAAAAAATGTTATTATATGATTTTCTGAAACATAGATATATTGTCTGCATTTTTTAAGTAGATTCTGTGCGATACAAACATGTACTACTGAAAATTCTATACCAAAATTCAAGAGTTTTCATGCTGTATCATGTTTTATATAAATTATTTATTAAGCAAAATAGCATCATCGGCTGAAATTTTTAATATAAGGCGTTGCTTTGGAAACTCTTATAGTTTGCATCATCGTTTTTTTTTTTTTGGTAGTTCAATTTTTTTTGTCGAACGTCTTGACTTTCTGTGTTGTAATAAAAAAATGTTATTTAGTTCTTGAAATAAAAAATAAGCTAATATTTTTCTGAAGATACGTGCTAAATTTTATGCAAGTCATTTTATGAAATTCTAAAATAGAAGATATTTGTTTTATACCACTTTTTGGCCCCTTCAAAAATGCTCCTTTTTCCAATTTTTAAAAGCTTTTTCCACTGAAATGGTATATTTTGGTTTCATAATTTTTTTAATCTTTTTTAGGCAATATTCTAAAATATAACTATTTTCGAACGTTTTAAAAAAAGATCGTCTCAAAAGTAGTCACGTACATTTCCATAAAACATAATAGTATTTAAGCTGCGACTTATCTATTTTTCCTTAAAATATTGATAATATTTTCCTGTTCACAGACCTTCTAATAATCGAATGCAATTTCAAAAATAATTTTTTTTTACTTAATTTGCCTGCAGGTGAGGAGAAACAATTAAGGTAAAATCAATACGTAGGGTAAGAAAAGAATTAGGATTTCGCCGAGTATTTAAGTCTACATGAGAGAAATAAAGCCTGATTCCAAGAATATTATTTTTAACTAAGAGTGCAATATTGCAACATAATCATAATTATCTTCAAATTCAAATTTTAATCTTGTATTTCATGAAAAACGAAAAAAAAAAGCATCAACTTATGAAATCACCACTTTCATATATGTATTTAGAGCTTCAGGTAAATACTAAAGGGCTTGGGAAAAGTCAATAAAAACCAGAAATAAATACGCTTTTTATGAGAATTTTTTTTTCCTTGCTTGATACCGAAATATATTAATCAGTGTGACAGTTAAAAATGCTTTTAAATTTCTGAATAGTTTAAAAAATATTCTGCCGAATGAAATTTTTCTTTTTAAGCTGGAAAATTTAACTGTTAAATGTCGGAGAGAGTTTCGATTTGTAAAGAATAATGATTTAGTACGTAAGAAATAATGAACTTGGGACGTTTTCAGACTTTTGCGAAGAAAACGTCACAAGATTTGACATCAGAATGACAGTTAAGATTAGGAACATAAGGGATTTTGAGGTGATATTTTGGAACCACGATGTTATAGGTTACGACATGAAGAATGGTTTTCGACGCTCCATTCGAAAGAGGGAACTATTCCATTCAGAGTGCAGATTGTTTTTCAAACGTCTGAAAACGTTTGTTTGTTAGTTGAACAAAATATTAATGATGCACTTTCCCACACATTTTGCAAACCCTGTAACTCCACAATAAAATAGTACACCCGTTTTTTCCACTGGGTACTTTTTCAGAACGTATTAATTGGAAGAAAACTGTTAAAATCGGAAAGAAATGAAACAAAAACGAGAAATTTATAGATACGCTTAAAATATATTTGCAAATCATCTCTTTCTAGTTTGTTGAGATAATTCACTCAGTTACATACTAGATTCGTAGTGCAGTCACTATTTTACGATAAGGATATATAAAAAATCCAGTATTTGTTGATTATAAATTTTACAATAGAATATGGTGCTAGGATATGAACAGGAAAACGCGGATTTTTGCTCTTTTGGAAACGATTTTTATCATCCTTAAGATGGATGTTTTCTTTTATTTAAAATACAATTAATATCTCAAGTCTTTTTTGTATAAAAAATATTTTTAGTATTCAGCCAATTATAGTTATTTATTTATTTTTTTGATACATTTGTTCGGGATAGTTCAACATGTTTGAATCTGTTTTGTTCCAAGTTTGTGTCAACAATTGAGTGCTATGAAATCGAATAAAAGGGAATGATAAAATGCTCAGTATGAAAATGGGAATGGCTATTTAATGGAATAGGAATTGGCTGTAGCACAAGAATTTAGTGTAATGTATCTCTTTAGAACGTGTATCTCTTTAAACAGCAACAGTTTTGAGTGCTTTCTTTATATAAACAATAGTAAGTTTTTAATGGTTCTGAAGCCTGGTTATATTATTCTGTATTGCATACTGCATAACACATGTAATGTTATTTAGTTTTGTTCGTGGGTTTTTTTTCTGTTCAATTGTGTACCATTGAATGCCTGTTTGCATACCTTAATTCAATGTAGCCCAATTTGTTTCCTATTTGTTTCAGAACTTTGTTCTAATGCAGTAATATTCATAATAATTATCAGTGTATTGAAGATGAAGAATAACGTTTTTTTATCTAATACTTGGCGATCAAATGAAAACATGGCGCGCACAACATTAGAATAGTAAATAAATAAAGTAAATTGGAATAGGAATAAAACAAAATTGCATTTGGATCTTATGTATGTTTATGTTCATGTGAATGTTATGATCAGTTTCTTTTTAAATTCGTTTTGTATATTTTATCGTTTTCCTATTATTTTCTTATGCCGCCCACTTTTACGTTTCTTGTTCCTACATCCATATTTTTGATAAATACTTTTCCTTTGATAATGCGTTTTTAAATTTATTTTGCATATCTATTATTTTTTGTCAAAACTCATTTATATTTTCTATCAAAATTTGGTATCTTTTTATAGTGAATTAAATCGTATGTAAACTATTATTTTAAATCGGCAAGCTTTCTTTAGTTTTACTTTAATATTCTAAATATCAATACAATTACATTGGGAAGAAAATTACTTTTTTTTTTATATATTCTAGTCTTTTACGAATATTGTGCACCTCAGTTGGCATTATTGATATTCTTATTCAAAGAAGAAACTTCTTATCCTTATATAATGTTTAATTTTTTGTTTACAAAGTATGCATGCTAAAACAAAGTCTCATTTTATTCCGATTGAAATTATATTTAGTATAATCTACTTATTGCTATATATATATATATATATATATATATATATATATTGGGTTATTCGGAAAGAATTCCGTTTTTTGTGGAAATGAGACAGTTTTCGTATAATAAACAAATACTTCATTAAATTATATATTGGCCTCTCTGGTCCAACACCTTTTGCCATCTTTCTGGTAGTAGCATAATTCCACGCTCATAAAAATTTTGGTCTTTGCTGCCAAAAAACGGATCGAGGTGGTTTTTGATCTCCTCATTTGAGGTGAAAGTTTTACCGTCTAAAAAATTGAGCGAACCAGTTATGGCACTGGCGTACTGTCAACACACCTTCTCCATACACATAGGTCCATTTCTTTCTGGCTTGAACAGCATTTTTACCCTTTCTCTAGTAAAACAGTAAGATATGTTGAAAATGCTGCTTATCTCTCTCCATATTTAAAAGGGCACCAACCAAAAACTACTGCGTAGAATTAATTGGAATTTTTCACACACAAGCCTTGCTATATAAGCTCTTAAAGCATATAAAAATTATAAGGCTTAAATGTGGGGTACAAAAAAATACAATTAAATCCTCTGTCGGGAAAAAACGAAATTACTTTCCGAACAACCCAATATATATATATATAATATGTAATGATATTTTAACTCTAATTTCAATTTAATTAATTTTCAAGATTTTATCTTAATTTAGCCCATAGTAACTTTATTCTAAAATATTCTCTTATTTCGTGATCCAATTCCACTGTCTCTACTTAATTAATTCAAGAGAAGCTTTGTTAAATTGCTGACTCAGCTAAAAGTCTAATTTTCCCACACTCCGCGTGAAGAGGCAAAATACCGCTGATGAGGCAAATTCTTTTTTAAAATCTCCCTGTGTTTCCCCTGCCTTCTTCGCGCGTGTAACGAAAATCCCTATCGAAATCTCGTAATATATTAGCGCTATGAAGAAATGTTTTCCCTATCAAAATCATAGGTTATATAAGACCAGGGATAAAATGTCTAAGAGCGTTTTCCTCATTCCTTTTCTGTGCTCATCGCTTGTACATATACCTGCTTCTTAAAAATGAAATAAAACGACGTCACGAAATAGCAAGTCTCTTCACTGTCTTCAAACTGCATTTCTGCTTCACAACAAATAATGTTACATATATATATTATATTAAAAAATCAGTATAAATTTATTATAAAATATTTCAACTTTTCAATGAATTCAAAGAATTAATTTTCAATTTTTTAATTATGTAGTAATTTATTTGATATTGTTAAAATGTTGCTATGAAAATATATTCAACATTTTTGTTTATTTGATAGATTGATATTTTAATTCTTTTTATTATTAATTCCTACTTTTCAATGCCTAACATTTGTGAATTTAAACCTAAAATTTAATTCGTCCAATTTCTTGATGACGAGATCTCTGTGAAGACAATTATTCATCAAATTAATATATTAATAAGTAAGAATTCTTAGTATAATGAAAATATTCTGTTAATAATAATCTGTTCAAAATTTCAAAATCTTAATTCATGAGAAAGTGAGAGAATATGAAAATCCGAAATATTAGTAAAAGGGTTTAAAATTTAATCTACTATGCTTGATTTATTTTGGAAGCTTGTAAAAGACCTTCGGGAACAATGTATTTAAAAGCTGGTAATATTAACATAATGTGCCGATGTCCTGACCGAGGGGTAGCGCGTCTTACCTGTGATCTAGGCGTTCCGGGTTCGAGCCCTGTTTCGGACATGGTTGTTCTCTTCCTAGTGTTCTCTCTGTGACGTGCCTGAATGAGCCTGCCTGTTAAAAGTGATTGTAGAAGCGAGTGTGTGTGTGATATCTTTATTTGAGCTTGAAGTCAGACTTCTGCCCTCGGGTGCTCAGGGGTCTTTACCCTCAGAAGCTACTGCACAAAATTAGGCTTAAAAAATAATCACACGACAAAGAAAAGTAACATAATGTATTTAATTATATTATTTCAAACTACCATTCTTGCTGCAAATTATCATCTAAAGAATGCTGCAATAAAATTAGTTCTTAATTATTATCGGTGCATTAACCATAATTATATAGGTACGTTTATTTGTACTGAAATGTTAAAAGATAATGAGAAAATTAATTATTATATCGTATTATTTAAGAGCTGTCGTGTTCGAAAAGAATTTGAATTTATAGATATTACGAAGAAAATCAATGGAATATGTTCAGGAAAGTCTGAATGTATTAGAATGATCGTATAGTTTTATCCTTATAAGTGATATAATTTTGAAAAGTATTCCTTAGCATAGTAGGAATTAAAACATGATTTTCTCCTTAAAATGTTTTAAAACTGGTCCTTCGTACTTCGTATCATTAAAAAATGCTTATGAGCTTTTTCGTGTGCTGAAAGTTTGGTGGATGAAAGTGGCTTCATCAGGTACTAAGATTTGCTTAAGGTGAAAAAGTGCTCGTTGCATGAATTTCAGAATGAAGCTTAAAAATATTTTGCTATTAAGTACATGGACGAACGCCTTTATTGAAAGGCTTCATAAAGAAAATTATTACTTTCAAACGAGTATGTTTTAAAAATAAGAAATCATTTTTCTATTTGCATAGAATTCGTATTAAATGTTTTTTAAATGTTAATAATAGAATATATAGAATATTAGAATTAACTTATTAGACTTTTTTTGTACATTAAATGTTTTTGTCTTTTACAAAAATGATTTAATTTAAAAATAAACCATAATAAACTAATACTGTACTATTTTTTGAAAATGATTTTAACTCCACTTATAGCAATATAAATGAACTTCATATTTTTCATTTCATAGTTAAGATTTCCTTATGGTGTTATTTTTTGTTGCTATTCTTCACGAAAAACAGTTAACAAGTTTAAATTATCATTGAAATGATAGAGATTTTGTTTAAGTGAAAAAGAAATGTCGACATTTTTCAGAGACTTTCGACTAATATATCGACTTTCCCTTCTTGAAAGTAAACCCGAAAAATTTGTTTTCTTTACTATCATAAAAACGTTACCATTAAATAAAAATAATCAGTCACATAATAAACTTTTAGCATATTAAGTTAAAATGAACCATATAATTAATTGTAGGCTCACTTATTACCTTCACTTGAACAATATAATTGTAAATTCGTGGCTTGTGATATTTCTTTATATTCAAAGGATGGCATTATTTTTTATTTAGTCTAGCTTTTTCTCCTTTTTTTTAAGCTGCATATCTGTTAACTATCTTGAAATAGCCTTTTATTTCTAAACATTAATTTCTGACCCTTGCGAATAGATATACTAGAAAAATGATTTCTGCTTAAGAATTATTTATTAACTAGCCGCCTTTGGCGACCAGCTGGTTCGCCAATCTTAATGTTCGTTTAAATTTTAATAATTAAATATTTTACGCAATTCCTACTTTAATAGATTCTTCATCAAAATATTTTAAAACTTCAAATTTTGATAGTTATATAATTTACTCATAATATTTATAAGACCTACAGTCATTACGTAATATGTATCTCTATAATTTTCTGTTAGCTCCCGTAGAATTTATACTTTAAATTAAAGTGGAAACAATGAATCTGCAATTAATATAATAACATTTTTACTGAACAAAGCATTTTTTTAATAATATGATTACTGATAATAGAGTCCCTGAGCGTTTAAACTTTATGGGCACTAAAGAATATCTTTCTTAATTTATGTAATATCTCAAGAATTTGTCAATAAAATTTTCTCAGATTCATCATGAGAAAATCGATTAATTAACAATGCTTAGTTTTAAATGCATCAAACACTAAGAAAATAAAATGAATCGTTTAAAATAATCGGTCGAAAACAGGTTTAAAACAACTACTTAAAAAAACGATGTACTTAAAACTATAAGCATATAAAAAAATATATAACTAACATAAATACAATTTAATTACAAAAGCATACAACTGACCTAAAAATAATTTAAATCAACTCCGTATCCGCTGATAATAGTTGTCAACAATCAGAACACAATGCGCATGCGTGAATTTTCATCGCCAGTTACGGTAACTCAAATGCTTGAATTTTTCTACGCCAGTTGAGGTAACACTGTGCAAATTAGAAATTTTTAATTTCCTTTATTCTGTGTTTATTTAATTGAAAAGTACTTCAGAATGAATCTGAAAGATCGATTCATTAACAAAGTTTAATTTTAAATGCATAAAACATTAAGAAAATAAACAGAATCGTTTGAAATAATCGGCCGAAAAATGTTAACCCTAGCCTCATTACTGTTGGGGAAAAAACCTGAAGCCCTACTTATTTGGCGGTGGGGAAAATGGAAGATTTTTTTTTGGCGGGAAAGTTAGTTTTTAATTAATAATTAAAATTCTAATTCAAAATTCAAAAAAAAGGGACCCCAGGTGCACATTTCCGACCTCTAAGGTATACATGTACCAAATTTGGTAGTTGTAGGTCAAATGACCTGGCCTGTAGAGCGCCAACACACACACACACATTGAGCTTTATTTATAAGTATAGATATAGATGTAGTATTTATTGAAATATTAATAGTTTTTCCTTTAAGCTTTAAAACATTATTCATTCAAATAATGAGCGAATAAAACGTTTGTATCGATTAAATAAAATACGAATGTAAAAGATACACATTTTAATGGATTGTTGAATTTTTTTTTTTGATGGAAGTCTAATTCTCTGTTGGCTGAAAATATTTTATTTTATTATTTTAAAATTGTTTTTCTCTTTTTCGGTAAATTTTCATTCTGTACTATTTTATTTTTGGAATAAAAGTCTTGAGTGTGAAAGTTTCCCTTTCTTTAAATTTTTCATTCTGTATTCACTGCACAAATTAAATAACGCCACTGCTTCAAGGAACTATTGATTTTATAAAAATCAAGTGCAAAACGCTGTTTTACTGAAATATAAAAAATGCCGAAGTTTAAATATTTAATTGAGGAAGATGTTGTCTTACCTTGTAAAGATTTAAAAGTTCAGTCACCTCCGCCGATTCAGATTTCGGAGCAGGTGGTTGAACTCGAAATTTCTTCTCGGAAAGAAATGCTGCTTCTTAATTCCAGACGTACTCTTCAGGGTCTACGTGTTTCGTGTCTCGGAAAAGTGAAGTTACCAAAACACTGACATTCCATGTAGCTGACATAACGTCATATCTGCACTGTTGGAGATTTGAAAAGTAAATGTGCCCTTTCACTGAATGCTTCATCGTGGAACGTTTACTACTTTGAAAATAGGAAATTCCCGTTGAAATACTTATTTTGAAATCCGAAAGAAATAAGCATAGTGAATCTGTTTCTTTAATGAGATGTTATGATTTTCTTTGAAAGACTGTCGAAGGTCATATAGGTGTTGCAATGATGGTTTATTTCTTTTTTCTCAACTTACGTTAAAAAGGGTTGATACTTAAGCATAAGAACATAAAATTTATATGATTTTGTGTTCTGTAATCGATATTTCGTGCACTTAAATTTTCAATTCTTTCGTAGTTGCTCATTTTTGTTCAGTCTTATTGTATTTGAAATAATAATGTAATTTTAAAGAATTCTATTGGGAAAAAAAAAGAAATCGCATTTTTATCTTAGCTTTACTGTAATGATTAAAGAATACGATAAAATAAAATTTAAAAAAATGTAATTAATGATAAAATTAAAATTTTCATTAATAGCTCGCTGTTGCATATCTAAAGGAAAATTTGAAGATATCGGGGCATCTAGATTTCGCAATAAAATTAAAAAAAGACGTACATGCAATTTTATATCCAAGCTGTCTTGCATTCTGATGAAGATTAGGTTGTCAAAATGTCGTTACAACAATAAAGAGCTCATATTTAAAATTTAAGAAAAGCCGAATTTAAATAGCTGTCACAGAATTTGCCATTCAGAGAACATTTATTTGTATATATGCTGGATGGAAAGGAAGTCGAAGACAAGCAAAATAAAATAAAAAGTCAAAACAGAAAACAAAAAGATGGGTATAAAAAGAAAGCATGGATGATGTTTGAATGCTTCAAGCAATAGAGCCTGCATAATATTACACACTAACAGTATCATTTAAATGTAACAGTAAAGAAATAAAATTTTCAAATAGAAGGATTTAAACTTGGAAAACAAAAAGTAAATATCAAAGATTATTAAAATATATATTCTTACTGCAAATAAGACAAATAATCAAAAATAAATAAATATGCATTGGATCAATCTTACGAGAACTGCATTCTCAGGAATGAAACGATAGAAAAATAGTTGATTTTACATTTTCTCTGTTATAGTCAAAAGATATTGTGCACTTTTGATGATACTTGACTTTCTCTAAGAATAATTTGAAAGACTCAGACAATGGTAGAGTCCAATTTAAAGTTTGCTTAGGTTTCTAAAACTTTAATTGTTGAATTCACTAAGAGAAAAGTTAAAATGGTTTATAACAAGCACAACCAAAAAAAAGTCCTTTTGTTTTTTATGTAAAGTGACATACGATTCTGACGAGTCCAAAATCGGGAAGATTAGTCCAGATAGGGAAAAGAATCGGAATATATTTTTATTCCATTTAAAATACCCTGCTTTCTTTATGATTCAAGAAATCCAAGATAACTTAAACTCTGGAAGACAGTTTTTTTTTGTTTGATAAAATTCGAAAAAAAAAATATTTTGTTGAGCTTTAATAAATAAATTTTCTTAAACGTTGAATAGAATAATAAAATATCTAGTGTGGAATGTTATAAAAATCATCACATCTACAACTACAGTTTCTTCAGTTGAATCTTTTTAGATAATGCGAGAAAAGAACTTTTTGTGATTAATTGGGCTAAATATTTATTATATATATATCTATTTTTTTTAGCCAAGAAACGATGTTAAAGCTAAAGTGGCTTTTTTTATTTTTTATTATGATTGCCATTCATCGAGCTCTTTCCGATTTTCCAAGGTGTTGCGGATCTATTTGAAGCAACTTTAGCAGCCTGATCAGTTCATTACTTTTGATGCTAACATGGCCTTTAATCCAGTGTAACGATATATTATTATCCACCAGACCTTTTAACATCTACTGAATTATTCTTGGAATTGAATTTTTAGAGAGTCTTCAATACACCGAGACTGTCTGTGAATACATGATAATGAGTTTAGGATTTATTATAGTTTTTTTTTTTCAATTTAAGGTTTGAAATGTGGCAAAAAGTTTTATTTGAAATTTTAAATCAATCTTGTATGAAGAAACATTTAAATTCTCTACTTACTCGATGAATATTGAATAGGTGTGAATTAAATTCGTTAATTTTTTCGCTAGAATTTATTAACCGTCCATGCATGCCCGCACACGCACACACACGCGCGCGCGCACCTATGTTTATTTCTTATTAATCAATTAATTCGATTTCTGTCAGATAAGTTTAGCTCCATTATTAGCTTTTCTGATCTCTCTTTGTTAAGAATTAGTGCTTTTAATTCCTGAACTGAAAATTATATATAATTAGGAATTCATTGTATTTAAAATGATAGACAATGATTTTACTGATTTTTTTTTAAATAGAAAAGTGATTTTACTGAATTTTTCCATTCACAAGGAATTATTATTAAATTAACAAAAAAAATTCATCTCTCCGCAATAAAACTTTTATATTCAGGACATAAAACAAATTTTATGGGGGAAAAATAATTCTGAATGACATTTTTTTTATTGCTGTCTTTTCTCCTTATTTAAAAGTTTTCAAGAATAATTTTTTTTTAATACCAATTTTCATTAGCATGTTTCGAAATACTTATTTTTTTTATCGAAAATTTATCATGGTATTTCTAACATCATCAAATGTTACATCTTGTTTCTAAATATAGTTATTTTTTATTAATCTAAATAACAAGCTTTAAGAAAATTTCTGTCATTTTTACTTTTCAAAATAAAATGATTGAACTTTTTTACAAAACTTCAATCCTTTTATATAATTTTTTTAAACTGTTATTTATATATTATGTAAATCGATCTTCAAATCGATGCTATTTTCGAAAATCCTAAAAATAGATAATAATCTGGAAATTAGTTATTATCCGTATCGCTTTCTGCATCCAAACTCAGAATATTCTTTGATGCTTTTTTCCCCCTTCTAAACAAATAAAATTTTCATGAAATGAAAGAATTGAAATAATACTCAGACGTTCCCTTTAAAAAAAGAAATAGAAGAAGCATATGCAGACTTTTAACGAAGATTTCGAATGCATGTTGAAATGTGAGTTCACGCAAGTTGAATACACTTTGGGTGACTAAACGGAAATGTTGAGTTTAAATCTTTCTTTCGCTTCCTTTTTCAGATTTTTTAACGCATCAATTCTACATCACATTAAATAAATTCTTCAATGGCAACAATTCAATTCTTCAAGCTGTATAGTAATGCGTTTCGAAGAAATAAATAATTATTAATTATCTTTTTTTTTTACCATCACTGGTATGACATTATTTGTTTACTTTTGAATGTAAGAAAAATATTCATAATTTTTCATGAAAATAATTTAATTTATTGCGAGGAAAGATTACACTTAAAAATTATTTTTTAGATCATTTTTATTAATATTTAATTAAAACGCATACGCTTTTGTGGCAACTCCTTTTAACCATGAATAGTTATAAATTTAAAAAAATGACTGAATTAAAAAAAAATCATGCTACTTTAAAAAAACAACTGATTTATGTTTACTCTTTAGGGACACTGATTTGATGCATATAAAAATGATTGCTGAATTTTCAAAAACTCCGCTTTTCATTCACTTTTCTGCATATTCTCTCCTCGATTGCTTTTGAAAAACTCTTTTATTAAATGTTTACTTAATGAATATTCGTTTATCGTTTGTAATTTTGTATTTTTGTAATTTTCATTTCAAAAGCTTTCAAAGATAAAAACCGAATGTTAATGAAAATGTCGCAACCTAATTTATTCTAACCATATTTGATTATATAGCTGTAATGAAAATACTCATTATTTCCCCCCCCCACGCTTCCCCTTGCTATTGTCTTCTTTATTCTGGCGATGTTGTATGGATTGTTGATGGAATGAATGATTTACGTTTTCTTACGTTTAGAATAACGCCAAGAAATCTGAAAGGCATTTAAGAATTTATATATATATATATAATATATTTTGAACTGCACATTCCAAATCAGCTTTTGAAACTTCAAAAGAAATTCTACTTGTAGGTAAAGTAGCATTTTTCAGATGATAACTTGATAGATATTCTCAATGGCATTCCACATTTCCGAGATGAAGTAATGACATTGCGTTTTGTCTTTTAGAATGATCAATTTATGTAATTAACATTAGTAAAGTTTAAGGAAATTCAAAATTATTTTTTAAATTTAAAGTTATATTATACACCGTTAAATAAAGAATTCACATCTTTTTATATGGCAAATTTATAATAATAAGTTAGTCCAAAATATAGTTTTTTTTTCAATTTCTGATAAATTGAAAAAATACATCAATTCTTTATATCGTGACTACGAGATTTCTGTATTTCTGCTTAAGCAATAAAATAAATAAAAAATATTTACCATGTTCCTGTTATTTAGAGGTGGGGCAATTAATTGTGTCTTGCAAGCATTTGACGCAAGATCTTCTTTGAAAGCCCATGGAAATAGTTGCTGCTAAAATTTTTTAATCATAATGAAATATGAGAGGATAAGCCCAAGAGATGGAAAACAACCCATTATTTTTGGAAATTCAAATTTTTTTGAAGGCAAAAAAAAAAAAAATATTTTGGCAACTGTGTTTTTTAATTTTATGTATTTTCAAGATTGTAATAGTGTTTATCAAAGAAGTTTTCAATTTCCTGATTGAGTGAGTAATCATAGTTGCAAGTGTTTTTTTTATTATTATGCTTAGTATTTTACTCATCATTTTTCGTTTTTAATATCTTTTTTGAATTCTACCCCAAAGGAGAATACTCACCTTTTTGTTGAGTCGGCTTCTGTTTTATACCAACTATCTTCATTCAATAGGGACGTTGCAAAATAAATATAAACCTGTTAAAACTCGCTTCATTTATTTTTCTAAACTTGAAATAAAAGTTTATTGCATGGGATTATATTTCATTTTATCTCCTTTATTGAAGTTGCTTCTCATTTTAGCTGTATTTATTCATTTAGCTGTATTTGTTCATTTAAAATTTTGACGTTCCGAGATTAATGTGCCTTTGTTGGAAATGTTGCATTCTTACGGCATTTCAATTACTTGCTTTTTAATTTTGTCACATTTCATTTAAAAACATTTTTCATTTAAGTCGAGATATATATTTGCGTTAAAAATGAACCAAATATTCTTAAAAAGTTTTTTTTTAAATCAGAAATTCCAATATTGATAAAATGCAGTTCTTAAAATATTTTTTTTATTACGTCTACTTTTGTTGTAAGCAGAATATGCTATATTATTAAATACAGTTTCCAGCGTGTTCGTAAGTCATTTTATGTTACAAAATCCAAATTGAGAAATCACTTTTATCTTTAGATTTTAGTTTAATATTAAAACAAATTAATTTAGAAGAATGTTAAAACAAATATTACAAGCAAATTATAATTTTCATTCGATTTTATAAACCTCAATTTTTTAATTAATTTTTCTGCTAATTGGAACAATCCTCAGAATTGAAATTTTTATAGTCGTATTCTATAAAAGTTCTAGTATTCGTATTTACAAATGTTTACTTATAAATCTAAAGTATTTTAATTTTTCTTGTTGAAAAGAAAGTTTATTGCTATTGTAATGACAGCTTAACTTATCTAATATATTTGAACTAAATCATTTAAGTTAAACTCTCCATGAGTAAAGAAATTAACATTAAGCTTCTATTTTTTGACAGATGATTATATGATCATATTGAAACATAACTGGTCATTCAGATCTAAAGAGATAAAATGGAAAATTTTTGATAGTAAAATTAACACATGCAATTGTATTTTAAACATTTATAAATCATGAGAGGTATTCAGAGAACTGGCAGAATGAAAAATGAGCCTTCTAGGTAAACCAGAAATGTAACTGTAATAATAATAATAATAATGTTTGTTTTTGATATAATAATGACTTACCTTCGTTTGATCCAAGAGATCCCGTACTATCTTAGAAGGTCGCCCGTCATCACTGATAATGGTAGCTGGAAAATTATGTCTTAATACATTTTTTTTCTTTAAACAATAGTGTTTTCTATCAAAAGAAGATTTGAAGATTAATTAGACTGTTCTTAAATGTAAGTTAATTATCTTGTGAGATAATTAAACGGGCTAGAAAAGCCTTGAGCTGTTAGATATTCACTATTTGATATCGTGTAAAATAACGAATAATGAAATAATGAGAAATAATTTTGTCATTTCAGACTAATATTCTTCGTTTTACTTCTTCAAGAGAACCTTCACAAATGGTCAATCGGCATTTATTAAATATAAATTTTATCGTTGTAGATAATTAATAGAAAACCTTTTTGTTAGCAATTAAGTCTACAAAGCTAGTTGCGGTTTATTATTGAAATTATTTCTTGAAGCTTTCTTTTCCTTTCTTATATATCTTATTTTATTTTTCCACTCTGTTCGATAAACACTTGAAAAAGATACAAAAAATAATAAAAGCACTTGAAGGGAAAAAAAATGAATAAATTAGTAAGGTAACTCTGTAATTGCCCAGGAAGTATGATGGAACACAGAACTGATTGATTGATTTGAAGATTAAAAATACCCTTTATTTTATTGTATTCAGAGGTACTGGAGTAAGTCGGCTTTATAAGAGGGCGACTTACGTTTTTCCATCCATTCACTCCCAGCCGTAGTTCATCTTCATTCTCTTATTCTCTCCCCCCCCCCATTTATTCCTTTTTCTTTTGTTTCGCTGTTTGGACGGTTTGATTTCCTGTTTCTCTTCTTGTTCCCACGACAAAAAATATATTTGGTTCCTGAAATATTCCTTTTCTTTTATTAGAGATCACTTTTCTCAAGGAAGGTAATATTTTTATAAGGAGGAATCGATTGCTATTTATTATTAGACTTAAAAAATGGATTTGACGTATCTTCAAATAGTTGTATTTCATCAGATTTTACTGAGTGAAAAATTAAATATAATAATTAAAGCTGTTCTATGTTAAATTTGAATACTGTGAAAATGTTTTTATGCACAGTAACAAAGTACTAGTGAAAATTGAAGGGTTTGCTGTAAAAAGGAGGTAGTTCCAGTTATTCAATTTTAAAGAAAGCCATAAAAAAACATTTGCAAATTCTAAATTGTGTAAATATTTTCCTTCTGATCTATCTTCTTAAATGTTCCTTCATATTGGATCTTCATAAAGCTATTTTCACTCAAAAATATATATTCCGGATGACGTGGCACATGTTGGAATGTTGAAGCTACCTCTTTCTTGAACAAAATAGATAATCTGTCTACCTCTATGAGAATATTTCATAATAATAATGCAATTTACTATAATATTATTTTATTTAAAGTAAACGAACAAAGTACAAACAAAGTGTACATGCCACTTGGCTTTAAAAACAAAATAAAAAAAATTCTATTAATCATCAGACTGCCCCTCTGTAACGTCAGGCTCATTTGCTGCGTCGTCGGGTTGTAGTCCATCGTAAAACCACATATCGTTTTGGAGACGTATTTGCGACCTAGTTCCATTGTACTCTTAAGAAGAAGAATCTGCTGGAGAAAGTGGCGGTAGCTCCAGGAGGTACTTCTATATTACAACAAACTGAGGCAGACAGCTCCATCTCTTGAGTAACGCGAGAACTAATGATTGAAACTGCATTCTTTTGGCTCTAAACAAATTACTTTTTTAACCACATGTAACTCCAAATTCACCTAGGTTGGAACTAAATCCTTTTTGCAGCAGGCTGTTTAATTTTAGACAGATTCTATCGAAATCTGGTGATGCGGCTGTAAAAAGTTGAATTATTTGTTAAGCATTAATTTGTTTCACTTGTTTTTGTTATATTTGAGATATTGTGTGGAGTGTTGATGACATAAAAATAGTCAACGCCTTTCTTCTTAAGAAATAACTTCAATTATGAAAATCGTTGAGGAAATGTAACGATGCTTGACATCAAATGATTTCTAATATGACTTTGAAATTATTTATGGTTTAAGTCACATCTTAATGAATGGAATTTCTCAAAAAATGATTTTTGCAACACTGTTAATTGCCAAGAATAGTCACGAATGCTATTTTTTTAGATAAATTGAAAAAAAAAAACATGATTTCATGCGACACAATTTGCTTATAAGTTTTCACACTCTGCAAAATAGAAGTTCAGCTAGTGTAAGAATATTATTTACTTGTCTAAACACATAACAAAATCTTCAAAAAAACTTTTCATTTAGAACCAAGAGATTTTCAGCGGAGCTCTTAAACAATTTTGCCGTTGGAAACAATTGCGGAGAGGTCCAGTATCTCCACCCGAGTGCTCTAAAATCACATTAAAAAGTAATTTTACACTAGGTTTACTATGTGTTGGCATATACCTATTTTTGCCAAAGGGGAAAATGACCCCCGTGGGTATTTAATTAGAAAAAATTTAAATTGACCTATCTATTATGAAGTTAAAGTAGAAAATATTTTTATATTTTCTTGATATTTGTTGAGGTGTGGTGTGATAAAAAGGCAGTCATCCTGTTTATTTACTAAAAAAAATGTTTATTTTCTAATTTAAGTCTTCAAGACCATCTATTCTTTTACCATCATCTTCTATCAAAACATTGACTCACACGTCTTCTTACTGACAATTCGCAATAGCTTCTATCTGTCTGACTTTCGGCTTCGGCTTCTTTCTTTTTATATACACACATTTTTCTAAAAATGCTTAGTTCTATATTTATACCTACACTCAAGAGCCAAAACATTATGACCACCCCTACATTTTGCAATGAACTCGCCTGGATGACGTGGAAGGCACGTGATCAGGTGGAAGTGGTATTTAACTGCTGCTGGAGAGTCTGAAGAATCATTCTTTCACTTACTTCTGTGTGTGATGGGAAAGGCTGCGGATCTAAGTGACCTTGATAGAGGGCAGATTGTAATGGCTCGAAGGCTCGGAACAAATATTTCCGAAACTGCACGACTCGTGGGTTGTGCGCGATCTACAGTTGTTAGTACTTATGCAAAGTGGATGAATGACGATGAAAGCAGCAGTAGACGACATGGTGTTGGACTTCCACACGCTATCAAAGAAAAAGGTCGTCGGAGACTATATCGCATGGTGAAGCAAAACCGGAGCCAGACAGTGGCTCAGCTGACAGCCCAATACAATGCAGGGCCAAGTAGAACAGTATCGAAGCAAACTGTTCAGCGGACACTGTTGGATATGGGGCTACGCAGCAAACGTCCCACTCGTGTGCCTTTGCTGACTAAGCGTCATCGCCAACTGCGCCTGCGCTGGGCCCGGGAACATCGCGACTGGTCCATGGATCAGTGGGAGAGAGTTGCCTGGTCAGATGAATCACGGTTTGCCATGCATCATGCCGATGGCCTTGTCAGGATGCGCCGTCTTCCAGGCGAACAGTTGCTCCCTCAATGTACAGTAGGTCATACACAGGCCGGTGGTGGCGGTATTATGCTTTGGGGGACGTTCTCTTGGGCGTCTCTGGGACCCGTGGTTGTGGTAGAGCATACCATGAATGCCACAGGGTATCTGAACATCATTGCGGACCAGTTGCACCCTTACATGGCCTCTGTTTTTCCAGCTGGAAATGGAATGTTCCAACAGGACAACGCCCCGTGTCACAAGGCTAAAATTGTGTTGAAGTGGTTCCAGGAACAGGATGCTGAATTCCAGTTAATGTATTGACCGCGTAACTCACCGGATCTTAATCCGATAGAACACCTTTGGGTTGACATGGGACGGCAGCTCAGAGTTCAAAGACCACCAATTCGCAATATCTCGGATTTGCGTGACCGTTGCTTAAACATTTGGTACAATCTGTCTCCGGCCATCTGCCAAGGCGGGTTGAAGCTGTGTTGACCGCCAAAGGTGGGCCAACGCGTTATTGACAGGTGGTTATAATGTTTTGGCTCTTGAGTGTATATCTATGTACGTCCCTATCAAGCCGTTACATATTTAAATATAAATGTATGAATTCTCAATAATATTTATTCGAATGGTCACAATGACCCCTTCCGTAAAAGTAGGTATACTATATACATTCCTCCGAAACTAAAAAAAAATAACCCATAAGATTTGCGATTATGTCTTATAAATGTAAATAAAAATGAATTAAAATATTCCCATAAAATACGGCAATAATTTTCTTGAAAATTAACACAAAGTTTTCTCAGAGAGGTCAAAGTGACCCCTTGGTAAACCTAGTGTTAAAAAGTAGTGTAATGTCGGTCATTCTTATTCGGAAGAAACTTATAGAGAGAGTTGCGAAAAGTTCATGTGCCCTTTGTTTCTTTTGTTCGGAATATACTATATTGCAAAATGCATCGGATTTTGCCGCTATTTTCACTCAAATCAAACAAATTCACCGTCTGCAGGACAGAAACCCGTTTTGTTTGTTTGTTTGTTTGCGTGTGTGTGTGTAAATTTGTTGACAGAAAAAGTATTTGATATCACACATCCGCGGAATTGTTTTTGCAATGACCTGACCATGCAACTTTAATGAATAAAGAAAACACCTTTATGTTCATTTTAAAAGCCTGAAATTCAGCAGTTTCGAACTCACGCATCATAATTAGGCGGTAGTTATTTGTTTCTGCATATGGCATAAAATATATAAATGGCACTGAAATTTCTTCACGAGTTTATTATGATATACGGAGGGATTTTGTAAAATACCATGTCATTGTTTTAAAACTTATTCAAGAGTTTGTTAATTTTATTTCCAAATTCTTCTTATTTGAAAAGAGTCCTATGCGAAAAGGTACTGGCAAATGAATGAAGAGAATGTTTTTGGTAGCATAATTCATTATCTTACAAATACTTTATAAATTACCTCTTTGAACAAATAAGTGAGATTAGATATTGAAATCGTTGTTTTGTTTCGAGCCTGTCTTTCCATTTACTTGAGAGCAATAACAGTTTCATTCTTATAAAAGGTGCCTGTGTGTAATAAATTGGTTTAAATTTCAGTTACCTAATTTGTTATGTCCCCAACTCTAAATTCAGAGTTTATGTTTTTATCACGAAAAGGGTATGGGATACGGAAAAAAAAGTGCTGGGAAAATGTTGGAAGTATATATTCGAATTTTATGAATCCATTATGACAAAAAGAATTGGTACATATTTTATTTAAAATTAGTTTTAAAGAATTTATTAAAACAAAATTGTTATCACTAGTGAGTTATATTTTGAATATTTAAATGACTCAAAAGTGGTCTATAATTTTTTTCGGTCGAACACAAAATTTTGATAAATTTTAATTTATAAATTAATAGTTTTAAAAAACTTTTTTTCCCCATTGATCATCTTCTGAGCAAGTATTAAAGACTAGCGAAATTTAGTTCGATATTTAATTAATCTATAGTGCATTTTTACCGATTCATACTTTTCGTAGGTTAGAGAAAATATGTCAACCTAAAAGCATTCAAAGAGTAATTGCTTATTAACTTTCTGTAATGTGTCAAATAGGTTGCTAAAATCTAATAATCGATAATATATAAACAAAATATATTATTTTTTCTACATTCAGTAAGTTTGTATATAAATATCATCTTTTAAATTTAATTTTATAACGTTTTTTTAAATTTTTAATTTAATTCAAATAACTTTACCAGAAGCAAAAGCGCACTTCTGGAATAACGGTTATGCAGTTTTCTTTACATAGTTTCTTTTAGTTTCACAGCTGCATAGTACTGATCTATAGAGGATAATTTTATAGAACTTTTGTTTTGTATTAATCCTCTACTCCGAGAATAGTTCTTAAAATTTTCAGGTATACAGACAGCAATCTTTTGTATAAAAATTCAAAGATTTAACTTTTGGTTAAAAGTTTTAATCCTATTAATCCCTTTAAGAATTGTTTCCTAGTTTTCCTTTCTGGATTCTTCTTCCTCAGAACTAATTGAATCACGAGACCACAGACAAAAGTTATTCGCACATAATGACCACCCTTATGATTTTGTTATAGGATAGAATTTCGATATCTATTTCCAGCAATTTCGAGATAAAATAATCATGGGAAAGATCTTGACTTATTTCTTTTCTTTCCCATTTCTCGGTGAAGAATCGAACCACTAAAGTTGAAAACATTCTTTGGAATTGGCCTATTTAGACAGACAAGCATTTTTGCAATTCTCTGTAAGTTTCATGTTTTATCTGCAATTTTTGCTACAAAAGGTATGCTTATTTTTTTGAGGGATATTTATTCCTTTATTTTGAATTTAGTGCTTTGGTTACTATTTTAAATTAAATTTAAATTATCTATTGAAGATCCTATTTGGTGCTTTAAGTGCTTTCGTAGTATGAAAGTTCAGAGTCGAGACTCATTTTTTAAAAAACTAGCCATTGAGTTGTATAGGATATGCGGAGTGTTTATAAATTAATATCCCGACAGTACAAGGCTATTAAAAGAAAAAAAAATTATAAATTGCGATTGAAATTTTAAAAGTATCATTAAAAGTATTCATCATAAACAATTAAAAAATACGAATAATTTCAGGGCAATACTATAATTCATCCCTTACTCTTTCAACATCCTTGTGATGCTTCGAAAGCCTGCAGGTATGCATGTCTTAATTTATTAACAATAAAATGTGCTGCAAATAAAATCCCAAGCAATTCATTTGTGTTAAAATAGATAGGGACGTATATTATTTAAAAGTCCAATTAGATTGTTTCTTGTTTTTGCATTGGGGAATGAAAATGACTGAAAGCAGTATTTAAAAATTTGATTTTCAAGAAAATGTTAACATTTAAATAAAGAAATCATAAAAGATTTAAAATTTTAATTTCTTGAATTCTTGAGTTCATATTCATGAATCAAATATGATTTTGTACTTTAGTCATGCAATCGACAGTAAGATATCTTGAAGTTGATAAAAAGCGTCAAATTAAACTTATCTAATCAACTTCATCTTCATAAGAATCCTTTCTAAATAATGAGCTTGAAAATGAATTTTATTCAGATTCATGTGAGTTCAATTAATTTGAAATGTATTGTTACAAACCTGCAATTCGGCTTCGCAGCATCGTTTGTTCCATTAACAGAAAGAAAGTTTTACAGTCATCTCTATGGGACAGTCTGGGCGTCGTGTCGGGGGTCCCAGAGCTTGGCGACAAACTTGGCGACCATTTGACGACTTGGCGACCAATTTGGCGACTTTGGCGCCAAAATAGATTATACCCGAAACTTCGAGAATTTTCCCGATCCGTCCAGTAGGAACCGAGATACGCCTCGAACGTTCCTGATTGGTTGAGAGGCTTCTAGCCCCGCCTCCTGAGACCTATAAAAGGGGCTGCAGCTGCCAGAGAGTCCAAGTCAGTAGTCCGAGTTGCCGGAGTAGAAGTTGAAGACAGAGAGGACGGAGTCGTCGAGGTAGTAGTCGAGAGTCATTGTCGGAAACGACGGTGAGCAGCGACGGAGTCAAGCTCGTGCTAAACTGAGCTGTGCGCTACTGTCTGCAGTAGATTCTGGTTGTATGCTGCTGTGTGTGCTGTTGTATGCTACACGTCTCGGGTGAAGATAATCGTCTTCTGTACTGTATATAGTTGTCGCTTTTGTGCTGTCCTGTGTGTCTTCGTGAAAATAAACGTCGTTGTTTCTTTTTCTACTGCTGATTGAGCGTTCTTTACACCATATCACTCCCACTATCTAAACGAACCCCGGTGGAAAATTCGTAACAGTATTTTTAATTGCAATTACTCTTACTTAAGAAATGAGTCAAAGTATTTTTGAAAATACACTTTGTTTAATTAAAGAAAATCACAATACTCCTGAGTACGAAGAACTCATGCTTGAAATAATGATAGATACTCGAAAATGGCTTCTTTATGTGGTTGAAATAAAAAGGTTTCCTGGGAGAAAATATATTGTTAGTTTAGAAATCTTCTTAGATGATGAAACAACATTTTAGTTTCCCACTTGCATATCTTAACACAAAGCCTATTTTCATTTTTCATTTTTTTATCACCTGCAGGTGCTTAAACTTCAGGTCGCTTTTAATGGATTTCTTCACTTTATCCGTATCATTTCATCTCGCCTCTAGGCTATTGCCACAACCCACGTGCTCGTACAGAGCAGGTGTCTGTGTGTCGTTTTTAAAAAGCAGACAGCATGTTGTATGGTGCTTAATTTTTATCTATTCACATCCTTTTTATATTTTTAATATTTTCTTTTTATTTTATGCATTTTGTTTTGATTTAATGTTAAAAATATTATAGCCATAATATATTATATATATTCTTGTTTTCATTTAATGTTAAAAATATTATAGCCATAATATATTGTATATAATATATACATATATTATATATATACCATAAATATATTATAACCATTTTATGTTTTTTAGAATTCGTTGCGGTTAATTTTACACATCTTTGATTCCTTTATTTTAAAATTGTTAATTTTGTTATTTTTTCTGTGTTGTTCAGTATTTTCAAAGCGTCATTTTATTGTTGTAAATCAAAGGCAAATGATCCATTTTTTTAAATCTTCAAAACCCATTTAGCATAAAAAGATGTATTAGTACTTACTCAACGCTGAATTTCAATTTCCATTGTTTGATGTATTTTTAAAATTCAGTTGAAAAATCCTCGCATATCATTGTAGCTTGTAATTATTATATTCAGATGAAATCAGTGTGATAGACAGTCACACATCTATTTAACCAATATCCTAAAATTCGATAACAGTTTCCGTATTAGGTTCCTAATTTCAACCTCCTAGTTTGTTTCACTTATATTCGTACAGATAGAAAAAGTGTCATTTTCAAATTTAGTTCAAATTTTGATAGAAACTTAAATAAACATGTCTCACATCTAATTTGAGCCTTCTATTTTAGGTGAGTTTGAATTTATATCTGACGTCATATCCGTCAATATATTTATTCTTTTTTTGAAATACAGTTGTAAATTTTTTAGACTTATTAAATTTTGAAGGCTGAATTTTTTGACGATTATAAACCTCCTCTTTCTCTATTTGATATGCGAGATAGTAAAAATATTAATATTGAATCATTTTTATTCAATAATTCGGGGTTGCCAACAGAAGAAGAAACCATGGATTGGCGAAGAAACCGTGTGTCTGATAGTACATCCAGGCTTTATTTTCATATTAGAGGTTTTAATTTTCATTACTGCTGAAGAAATCGACCCATTATTGAACTTCCTTTCGCCAGTCCAGAAAATTCTTGCTTTTTCAGGCAGTTACTTTAGTAATGCAATGATCTAGTTGACTTTCTCCTTTGATAATTCCATTACATGTTGTGAGGGTATTTAAAAGTGAAATCCTGATGAAAATCAAAAGCGTGCGTGCAACACACACACACACACACACACACACACACACACACACACACACAATGATTTTTTTTTTCAAAAATGTGTTACTGTTGCGACATATGTGCCGTAAAAAGTAAATGACGCTTTTAAAAAACGGTTTGAACCGACGCATTTAGATAGTTGTAATTAATTTAAGCCTATTTTTTTATTTGTCTTACATTATATAGAAATCTTTTGTATTCTTACTAATGAATTCAGAAAGTAATTTGATTTTTCACAAACGGGAAATAAAATTAAAATTGCATCTTCTGTGTTTTCATTGAGATAATTCGATGTCATTTATTATTCTTACTTGTTTTTGTGCATGAATAATTTTTCTTGTTAAACGTATTTTAAAAATAAGAACAATTGTAATTCTTTTTAAGAAATTGACTTCGAATTCTTTACTTGCTATTTTCATTTTAATTCTAGAAACGTTTGATTTGTTCATAATTCCAATGAAAAATGTTCTTACTATTGATATATCTTCAGTAGATAAATTTAGTTTGAACACTGAAACTATTTTTTTTAAGATATTTATTTTGTTGATTCCATTATTATCGTGTAAACATGTTGAATTGGCCCCCACATTTTCTCTTTTGATGTAATTTTTAAATTCGTAACTCTAAAACTGTTCTTTTTATGCAGTAAAGGAAAAAAAATAATAATACGGATCGATTTTGCATTTTTTTTCTCTTAAGTTAAGCATTGAGCTAGCATGCAGGCGATTTTTTACTATAGTTGATGGGCTAAAAGTAAATGCAATTTTGGTATCATTAAAGATTTTTTTTCTTATTTTGATGTAGCGATTTAATTTTGTATTTGTAAAGGAATTGTTTTTTTCTCTTAGTAAAATTGTTGTTCAGCTCTCACTTACGTGTTGGTAAACAGTATGGATAAGGTTCTCCCTATCATACTGTTGGGATCCCATACTATAGATAGGAGAGAACCTATACCATTGGAAATAAACAAATAATTTCTTTCAGAAATACTCTGCCAATGTTAATGTTTTTGCACTGCATCTTTGGCGAGTAATTTGATAAATAGTGCCAATTAACCATATCTCAGAAATAAATAGTATAGATGGGGCTAAATTTTCTTGTGTTGGTTAATAATTTGGAAAAGTGGGGAAGGGGAAGGGATTTACATAATTGAAGCTTATCTGAAGTTCAATAAGTACATTTTTTTTTCTATACATTAAGTTTTATTTTTTATTGATTTTAGTTAAGAGTAGAGCAATTTTTCAGATGCATTCAAGAACATGTTGTGCAATAATTAAGGAAAAAAAAGTGAGTGACATCTTTCTGAGGATATTAAGTGCATCCGTAAAAAGTCAGGGAAATTTCATAAAATAATCTGGAAAAATCTGCGAAATTGAAACAGCAGAAACGGGAGAGAACCTGCTTAATAAAAACATAAAATGTTGTAACAAAGAGCAATTCGTAATTTTGTTTTTCTAAATATTATTACAAATTTAATGATATTTCCTTGTTTTTATTTGCAATGCGAACTTTTAACTCTTTATATAGTTGTATGAAGGGTCAGTAATCTAAATATTTAAAATGAAAATGAAGTATTGCAGGGAAAACTCTCTCAGCAATTCCTACTCTTTCATTGTAATTTAAGACAAAGCATGCACTTTTATTAAAAGTGCAAAATAATTTTTTCAAACCTACAAACTTTTTTGCGTTTCTAAATCTCGCCTGTGAATATGAGCTTACTTTTATCTGTTAAACTGAAGTAGACGACAAAGGCGAGCATTGTTAATAATGTAAAAAGAATTTTTAAAAATGCCACCCTAAAATTTAAAAAATATATATACGTCAGTTAATAAGAATTAGAAATTTAATAGAAAACCTTTTTTAAAAATAATTAAAATTGAATGAAAGTTATTATTTTTCTTATTGTTTATATTTTCAAATATTAAGGAATAGGAAAGAAAATGTTTCAAAATTGCAGTAATATTGCTTGCGATACTTTTTAGTATCATGATTCGAAAATTAAACATGGATTAAAATTAAAACCCAGTTACCTATAAAGAGCAATTTTTTATAATTAAATCTATGAGTGTATCTCTATTTAAAAATGTGCCTCCTTTCTTTTATGATACCATGAAAGAAATATTTTTTTTTCTTTTTCAATTTTATCAATTCTATTAATGCATCATATCCTGAGCTTATATTTTTAAAACTACAAAAGAATAAAAAAAATTCTTATGTTATTTTTACGAATTAAAATTGGTTATATTTATTTCAGGGGATGGAATACTTCTTAATAATTATACAAACTCCAAGTTAGAAGTTTTCGGTAATTTTTCTGGAAAAAAGTAACTATTGTCGATTTGACTTTTAAAGTCATTTTTAGTAAAAAACAGCATTCTTTTATACTTATTTTACTGTTTTATTATCCGTTTTCCCTTTGCATGAATTAAATTAGATTATAATTTTTTGCTTTATGGTTAAATTTATTTTACCATCAGGCTATGGGCAATGTTTTTGGTTTCCGGTCTTAGGATGAACAATGTTTATGGATCTTTCAACATTTCCATAGACAGTCAGTTGTCCATGCAAGAAGCATTCGTCATCCAAATCTTAAATATGCTGCCCCGTGTGATTTTCCTTATGTCATATACTAGTTGTGATTCGAAATGCAATCCGAAGAGGAAGTTACAATCAGCGAAAAGATACCGTAAGCGGATTCTCATCAGCTTATATCCCAGTTCAAATAGTTGCTTTAATTATATGAGCCTATTATGCTTTCCGTCTTGATTTGGTGCGATTGCAGAGAGTTTGAGTTTGTGTGGCTCCGGATAGAGCGTAGCATAATAATTAGAGAAAAAAATCTTTAATTTGTTATCTATGCCCAGGAGAATTAATGAATTTGAAATATTTGTTCACAGAATTGTTTGATCTTGCGACAAATGGAACTTTTGCTTTTTGCTCTCACGTATACGAAATACAGAGAAAGTAATGAGATCATCAAAAAATTCCAACCCAGTATTTTAACAAAACTCAACATTTTAGAGAAGCCTGAGTTAATAAAACATATTAAAAAATATCTCATCTGTCTGTGACGGAGACGATTCAAAAATCGCTTTTATGAAATTAAGTATATTATTACTTTACTTTTTTGCTATCTTCTCGGCGTGTCTTGTTTAGTTTCTTCAGAGTTCGTCCTTGAACTGGTTGAATTTCAGCCGAATTCGCGGATTTGAGATTTTTACTTTTTATATTGTTTGTTCCGCCATTGTATTTTACGTGTTGTGGCGAGCCTTTTTGTATTATATTCTTGTATCTTTTTTAAAATTCTTTGTGTGGATTTAAAGCTTAAGATCGAAGAGAAACAAAGGATTAATTATTTCAATTATCAGTAAAGGGACATATTTCAATTCCATCATGAATTTCACATAGTTATTGCAACTGTTTAAGTGCAACTATCATCTTACATCTTTAATTTTGCGTTTGGTAAAAGATGGAGTGAAACAAGTTTGTGGAGTTTTAATATGTTTTGCAAAGGCTTTTATTCAGTGGATTCGATCATGCCTCACATTTATGAAATATATTTAAAAGATTAAGAAGAATCGGATTAAAAAATATTTATCTCAGTGGTTTTGAAATATAAGAAAACTATGTGTGTGTGTTTTAATATTGTTTCCTTTTTAACTTTCTTGTGTCGTGACTGCTTATAATGTAATGCATTGTGACAAGACATGGCAGATTAAATCCTTTCTTTTACTTTTGAGCAATAATAAAATAAATCATTTGAAGGTTAAAAAAATCACTCATTGATTATGACTTTTCATGTAAACAAAAAAATTTTCGCCGCCGTGTTTTTTATAGGAGCGTGATTGAATAAACTTAAATAATCTTAAACATTAATTAGGGCCATAAAAATTTATGAAAATTAGATATAAAGCCACTACATAGTGTAAGGTATGCATGCCACTAAATTAAATTTCTTATTAAAATTCTGACTTCTTAATTCTTAATATCCAAGGAAAGAATATTTTTTAACGCAACTTCAAAAGTGGCGAATATTTAATGAAGAATCTAATGAAACAAGTTATCTTGAATTTAATTGTCACAAATTTTGTTTAAAATTTA
Source organism: Argiope aurantia (assembly GCA_026543865.1). Lineage (NCBI taxonomy): Eukaryota > Metazoa > Arthropoda > Arachnida > Araneae > Araneidae > Argiope > Argiope aurantia. Next base: position 64,692 of record JAPMOR010039912.1, read on the forward strand.
GTTTAATGGATTTGGTAAAATTGGAGATAATATTGGACAGCTGAATTTATTACTCATTAGGATAGTGAGGAAAAAAAACTTTTTACACATTGAATATTTCTGAATTTATTATCTAGAAGCGTCACAAATTATGCTATTTTTCGTTTTAAAATAAATATTCTATATTTTGTGATTTTGATAGTTGACTTACAAGTATTGCCTGACAGTGGACTTAGAAATAAGTAGCACAATATCGTGAAAATTTCATATCATTACCATTCATTTTTTGAATAAATTTTGGGGAACAACATTAGAACACATGTATTTTCTGCCTTATATTAGATTAATTGCATCATGAATTTCTTTGATGTTATTTGTTAAATTTATATTAGTCCTGCAACAAATTAGTCATTTAATTGTTCTACTAATGCTGTTTAAATATTTTTTTTCGAATTATCTCAGAAAATTATGATTACGAATGAAAAAAATATGTAAGTGAACAGCATTGTCGCTTTGAAAAAAAGTTGATATTTTCTTAGTCATAAGACTGGTAAGAATTGGATATCTCTGCAATCGATTTATAAAGCGCTCTTTTCATTGGCATTAAAGAATAAATCATACGGAAAAATGAAATTTAGTTAATTATTTATAAATCGAGATAAAAAAAATGTTTTTATGTATTTTAAAATAGCTTTTAATTAACATGACAGTTCAAATTCTATGATTCAAATTAGCTTTCGTGTTTCATTTCTGGCACTGTTTTTGCTGATGTTCACGAAACTTTGAAAATAATAAAATATAAATAAATATAATAAAATATAATAAAATAAGACAAAGAAACCAGTTGCAAGATCTGTAAATACATTGCAATAATTTTTGATGTTTTATCATTAACTTCTAGTGATCTTAGAAACGAAAGAAATATAATTTTATTTCATAGCATTTTCTATACATTATAACAGGACGTGAAAAAAAGTTATGTTATCAAAGCGGAATTGTAAAAGTTGTATTTAAAGTTATATGCTACAGAAAGAGAAGCACAACACACTATTCATATTAATAAGTGGAATGCCATCATTAGCGGTCTATATCTGAGCATTCTTTTGAAATTTTTCGCGTAATGTCTCTTCAAATTTTCTTCATTATAATTTATTTTCTATTGGCATTATTTGGTAATACAATCAAGATAATTTGGCTTATTACTTTTTTTCCTTCGGTTTATCAAAAGAAAAAAAAATGCACATAAATTGATAAGGAAATGTTTTTTGCTATTTCTATGTCTACTTAATATTCTTCTAAAAATTATTTAAATAGTGTCAAATTATTTTTTTTTATAAGCGCCTGTATAGAAATTCGTGCTCGATGCATTATTAAATATTTTTTGCTCTGAAATTCTTCTCGTAGCTTTTAAAATGTCATTTCTGAACGCTGGGCAATTCAAATAGTTATATATTTTTATCTCCCAATATAGGATATATTGCTTTTAATTTCGTATAAAGTACAAAATAATGGACAATTTTGCTCTTTGTTTAAGAGAAATTTGTTTCAAAGATTTATTTAGCGATAACATTTTATATTGAATAATTATTGTACTTTTTTAATAAATGTTGGTACACAAGATATTGATTCAAGTTCCTGAAATTCGTTCATACGGTTCTCTTATGACTCCGCATTACCCAAAATTTCTGTGCAGGTTATTGGAAAATGATGCTAGTTCTCATACTAAACCAACTTCTACTTTCTGAGAACATATGTTATTTTCTTTTACTATAAATAAATATTTCCCTCTGAACGATCATTAAAATCCATTTTAATAAGGAAGAGTATCCATTTCAGGTGCAGGTTTTTCTGACATCAACTGAAATGCAATGCGGATAGTATTCACAACCGGCGATGTCTTTGAAATTTACAGCGAGATGAAACACCTCTCGAGGAAAACAAAATGTGGAATATCGTATTAAAAATATGCTCATTGAAAAAGTAAGTAGTTGTGTTATACAGAAAATCGAAACTTCCTTTGCATTTCATTTGTATTTGTACTGCAGAAAATCGAGAATAAATATATTTCTTCGAGTTATGTCATAGATATTCTTTTTAGCCTCATCTTCGATAAAACAAATCCTTATTTTCGAATACCACTTCCTAATTTCTAATATTGTATCGAAAAATTATATTTGAATGAAAAAATGTTTGAAATTGTTCAATATTGTTAGAACTCAGTATAACAGTTTTGGAAATATATTAGGTTTCCAGTTTGTTACATGAAAATTTCAGTTAACGAGTTAATTTTTAAACGAGTTTTATCCAGGACAGAAAATGTTACACTGAATATTATTTGTTTTCTTAAACTTTAAATTTTTTCATATCCAATAAAATAATTATTTACAGAACTTTACTTTAGAAATATATGCAAGTTATGACTTATTTACAATAAAAGAATTTAAAAAAAAATCCTATCTTGTTAGGTTTTTGTAATTAATATAATAATGAGTGCACAAAAAATAATTCGCTTAAAATATCTGTTTTTTAAAATGCTTCATTTTATAGATTTATGCATTTCTTAAAATGTATTCATTTCAAACTATATTTATTATAATAATCCTTTTTATTAAATTACTTGACCCCTTTCGACACTTGCTAGTTCCTCAGAATAATGGTTGCTGAAATTTTGAATCTAATATTTTATATAATTTCTCTTAACAGCTTCTTCAGCATTCTTCACATTTTCATAGATACCTAATTCATATTTAGATGCTTTATGCAGTTTTATATATTTTAATCTACATTTATTTTATTTATTTTTTGTTAATTCTCCTAAAACTCGTAAAAAATTGTTGAAGTTTAAAACTGAGACCAAATCTAAAGACTAAAAAATTGTAAAATTTGCATTTTTTATTCATCTTAATAGTATTTTAAATATAAATTGAAATCTTTTACAGGTTCTTCCTAGATTTTAATAAATATAGTGCTTGTTTTTCTTTTTTGGCAATAATAATTTCTATTAAGGATAAGATAATAAATAGGAATGTAAAACAGAAGCCTAAGAATATCTACAAAATATCAAGAATTTTGTTGTTCTTCAAGAATTGTAACGTTTTTTTGTCGTTCGTTTTGTGGTCATAATTTTTAAGACTTCTGAATAAATAATTTAGAGAAAGACAAATTTGTGAAATAATAGTTTTTTGATGTACAATTGTGGAGAAACACCAATATCTTTAATAAAAATTTTAAAACAATCATTCCGAAATGCACATTCTTACTCTTCATAGTATATTTGTAACATATTTGGTAACTGCAGTGCAAACGTCTAGCCTGTAGATTACTAGTACACACACATCCTTATTTATAAGTTGATATAATGGTTTTCTGTTTAAAATAGACTTCATAATAAATATATTTCGAATCGATATTTGCGTAATCGTCGAGGAATATTGTTTTTGTTTTTGAAATTTCTTTTGAGATTTGTTTATGTTTAAGCGTATTGATGGTTCTCCATTTAAATTTGCCTTTTAATACCTTCGGATCTCATTCACGACATTCTTCTAGTTTCGGTTAGTTCCTTAGAAAAAGTAGAATTATCTCGATCAAGTTCGGAAAACTTAAAAATAATCTTTTTAAAATATGAGCAGATATTTGATACTTGCGTTACATTTTCAATTCTCTAAATTATATTTATCATCTATATTTTATAATATCTATTGTAAATAATTCCGAAAATTGTATTTTAGCCTAGCATATGTATCTGGTTGAAGTGAATTTTTTTCAAAGTTGGATAAAAGTCCTGTTCTTATTTTTTTTTAATATTTTAATTAAAATGAGTTTTACGTGAAAGAGAAAAGTCTTTTAAATTACTCCATACTAATTAAGAAAGGCGATTAATTAAAAGTATATCACCCGTATGCCAAATAGAACAATTTTAGTTTCACTTTATTTACTTAAATTTTACCTATGCAGTATTTTATTTGCTATAACCAGTATTGAAACTCCCCAAAAGTTAATTTCAGTAATTTTTGTATACTTTATAGGAGAAAGATATCGCTGAGAAAAATGCGATTGCGAAATATAAAACGCTTTTATTAATTGTGTTGTCGTGCTTATACGCTTTATAATTCTTATTTCTCAGTCAAGATGTTTAAAAATTTGGGGAATTCGATACTTGTTGGTTGCCATCACATGAAGGTCAAGTAATTTCAATGAATGAATTCTATTAATTCCAAAGTTCCAGATGCAGGAACGTGTGCATGTAAAATATCAGCGATGCGAGTAAATCTACTATTAATATAAGATTTTGAAAAGGTGCCGAAACATTTAATAAAAAATACAGAAACTTAAATAAAAGAATGGCGATTTAATTCTTTGTTATTTACAGATATTAAGTTCAGTAAGTATAAAATTAATTTATATCCCTGTGCCTTTCAAATATCTCTCAAAAATTTAAATCATGGAGGTGAAACGTTAGTGAGATTAACGAAGTTTTTTAAAAAATTCTTACTACCTTTCATTGCTCTATTTACTTTGAATTAGTAAAAAAATTCCTTTTTAATTCTGTGTCCCATTAAACTTAATTTAGAGGTAGATTTGAATTGAAGTAAATGCCCTGAATCAAAAAATATAAAATTTTCACAGTTATAAATCGTAATTATGACATAATTTTCTGATTTTTTTTCCACAATTGTTCGCATATTAGTCATTTATGGAAATCTTGTTAGTGGATTATTTAAAATTATGGAAACAAGGAAATTCAATCAGTATTTAATCACTCTAGATAAAAGAAACAGGCACATAATATTCTTGACATTTATAAATTTAAAAACTTCATGTCTTTTTATTTTTATCTATGCTTTTATTGGAACACTTCCTTTATTCGAAACAAATAATTTCCTTGAAAACGTGGCATATAAATTAGAAAAAAAAATCATACATTTAACACTTAATTACATTTCTTTCTTATTTAATTTTTAATCCTTTTTATAAATAGAGAATTTAACGGAACTATTTTATTGCTGAAAGATTTGAAATAAGAAAATTTGATGGAAAAAATTCTGGGAAAGAAGAAAGTTTATGCAGCAATGGTGAAGCAGTTTTTTTTTTTCATGTTGGAAATGAAGAAAAATGTTGCTTAATTTTTTACATTAAGATTCACATATTTTTATGAATAGTTTAAAAAACTTACTTTTAGTATAATATAGATTACTAAATTTGAGTAGTGCATGTATTTTTTAATTTATTGATATTATGTTATATTACCAAAGTTTAGATAAAAATTAATTAATCGATGAAAAATGATTTTTTTAAGAAATGAGTTTAGAAATCAGCAAAGTTTTCCCCTATTTTTTCACATAATCTGAGGAAACTGGAATTTTTATTTTTATCTTACCACGTGCAAAACATATTAAGAAAATTGCTTGCCATAAATATAACTTACAATCGATACAAACTGGGGATAAATATAGCTTATAATCTATTTAAAGCACATTATAAGTTTTTTAAAATTTTATTTATAAACAGCCGCTTTTGCCGACCAGCCGGCTCGCCAATCTTAATGTTCGTTAAAATTTTAACAATTAAATATTTTATGCAATTCCTACTTTAATAGCTTCTTCATCAAAATATTTTAAAACTTCAAATTTCGATAGTCATATAATTCACTCATAATATTGTAAATGCCTTCAGTCATAATGTAATATGTGTCTCTCTAATTTTCTATTAGCTCCAGTAGAATTTATGCTTTAAATTAAAAGTGGAAAGGATTAATCTGCAATTAATATAATAATATTTTTACTGAAACGAAGCATTTTTTTAAATATGATTACTGAAAACAGAGTCACTGAGCGTTTAAACTTTATGGACATTAAAGAATATCTTTCTTAATTTGTGTAATATTTCAAGAATTTGTCATCAAAATTTTCTCAGATTCATCATGAGAAAATCGATTAATTAACAATGTTTAATTTTAAATGCATCAAACACTAAGAAAATAAAACGAATCGTTTAAAATAATCGGTTGAAAAAAGTTTAAAAAACTACTTAAAAAAAACGATGTACTTAAAACTATAAGTATATACAAAAAATTTATAACATAAATACAATTTAATTACAAAAGCATGCAACTGACCTAAAAATAATTTAAATCAACTCCGCATCCGTTGATAATGGTTGTCAACAATCAGAACGCAATGCGCATGCGTGAATTTTCATCGTTAGTTACGGTAACGGAAATGCTTGAATTTTTCTACGTCGGTTGGGGTAACGCTATGCAGATTAGAAATTTTTAATTTCCTTTATTCTGTTTTATTTTAATTCAAAATTACTTCAGAATGAATCTGAAAGATCGATTAATTAGCAATGTTTAATTTTAAATGAATGAAATTTCTAGAAATAAACAGAATCGTTTGGAATAATCTGCCGAAAAATCTTAAGCCTAGCCTCATTACCGTGGGAGGAAAAAAAAAACTGAAGCCTTACTCATTTGGCGATGGGGGGAAATGAAAAGAGTTTTGGGCGGTAAAGTTAGTTTTTAATTAATAATTAAGATTCTAATTAAAAATTCAAAAAAAAGGGACCCCAGGTGCCCGATTCCAAGGTATACATGTACCAAATTTGGTAGCTGTATGTTAAACGGTCTGACTTGTAGAGCGCTAACACACACACACGCATTGAGCTTTATATTATAGATATGACATCGGCTATAAGTTTAAATAATGCATTTTTGTTTAATTTGTTTAAAGTCAAAAATATGGAAGATTAAATTTAATTAGAAGATTATGGAAGAAGATTTAATAATTAATAATTAACCAAAATTATTCTTAAATATATCTTGTAATTTATGCTTACAATTTACTGAAAGTATTTTAAAATGTACAGATATATGTTTATAAATAATTGCATTGATCCCGATTTTTTTAATTTACTTTTGTAGCAATGTTTATGCAGAATGTCTACGATAATCGTGATTGAATGGATAGTTTCACTATTAGAATTTGAAACATATTTGCGGTTCTTAAAAATGTTTTGTCAGGCGTGAAGATTATATTTTGTCTTGTCTAAGTCAGTCAGTTTAATGCTGAAAAGATTTTGAAAGTTATTTTTTAAAGAGTTTTCTTCCATGCATATTTACTGCTTAAATATACATAAAACTAAAAAATTTGATAGTTTTTTTAGTGCTAAGCAAAGGAATTTCAAAGCATTGAAAAGAGATATTATATACAATTACGTTTTGTATTTAAAGGGATATGAAAATTAAAAACAATGTAAAATTTATAATTTGATTAATAAGATTTTATTTTTTTCCGAAGCAAATTTTAAATAATGAAACTGCATTTTTAAGTATTTAGTACTTTTGTTATAAAGTGAAGTTTGCATAAGGCTTTTTAATAAGATATCAAATTTGAAGAAAAGCAACTCATTAGGATCTTTTAATACTTAGTGAAAATATGTCGAAACTTTTTTGATATTCCTATCTGGCGAACGAGGAGACCTCTAGTAAGAAATCGAGAAGAATTTTATTGCAATTGTGATAAGGATTACTGTAAAGGAAACTCTTAAGAATATCTAGTTTTTGATGGGAGAAAAAATTCCTGCTCTCACGTGCATACGTTTATGGAAATGAAAGTCCTCATTAGGAGTTGAAGGTGATGACAGGTGTCATAAAATTGGATGGTATTATTACTTGTCAGACATTATGTTTTGAGAAAATATTGATTATTTGAATGGGGTTTGGATTCTGATCACGTGTAACTGTTGCGACATTTGGCGATTCTATCACTTGCGAGGTGTTCTTCACAAGATATATTAAATGAAAGCATTATTGATTTCATGTTGTTGAAATGGCAGTTCACAATCGTTAATGCTTTGCTAAAAGTCATGATGTAAACCTACAAGAGTGTCCTGAAATAGCCTGTGTATCAGGGGAAATAAAAAAATCATCATATCGAATAACACTGGGTGGCAAATATTTTCTATTTGCTAGCATATCACTGCTGAAATTTTTAAAAATTTTATACTTCTTCTTCATTTCACGCAAAATATTATTATTTACAGCAACATTACATATATTTTGAAATTGATTAAGCGGCAGCTTTCTGTAATTGCATTGATTTTTTATGAACTTAATTAAAAAAACTTAGCAATTGTTTAATTTCGAACTACTAATTATACCAAATATGCTTTCTTCCAATTACTGTTTAGCACTGAATTTTTTACTCTTTTTTTTAACTCAGGAAATGGTCAAATAATAGTGCGATTTTCTGGACTTTGAAAAAAGAATTATGTACAAACTGTGTGCCCTGTTATGTGATATTTCATCAGGAAGTATAGTATTAAACATGACTGGGAGCTTAAAATTCTACTTCTTACGAAACAAATTTATATGCTTAATTGTAAAACCGTTGGCGGTATGTAACTTCTAATTGCGTTGAAGTTTCTTGGGTTCTTTTAAGCGTGAATTGTTTCAAGAAATCACAGCAAAAGAAATAAAGATTTAATGAAATTAGACTATAAATGTCATGAAGTGAAATTTAAATGAAATAATGGATTAAGTTCATAAAAGTCACCGAGAACGCTTAAGTACTAAAAAAATGTTAGTGTGCTTGTGGAATGAGTAAGGGGAAAAGAGTGTAAATTTGATTACTATTTTTCATGCAGTGGTTTAGCATAACAGGGGGAAGACTTTTATTAGTCGGAAAATTTTACTACAAATAATATTATCTTGAATCTGAATTTAAAATTTGAACTTTTTTTTACAAATTTTTCGCAATTGCAAACGAATTGATTAAAACGAGCAAGGAAATTATTTATAATTTAATCTGGGACTGTAGTGAGGTACTTCATTCCCTAAGTGAGAGTAACCATGTCGCTAGCTCTAGCAACTGGCAATACAGTCTAGACAATTACTTTGCGATAATTCTAAGTGTTTAATTATATGTTCGGATCGTTCATGACGAATATTCAGGGGTAGTCAGATTTTTCATATAATGAATAGAATTCGATATAGTCTAATGACACCTGGAACATCAGTTGTCCTATTTGCACTGACTGAATTTACTTGCTCAAATTTATAATTTCCTATAAATATGGCTGTGTTTTTTTTTTCGTTCTGCGATAGCTAAATTATTGAAATTTTAGAATTGTATATAAATAATGAATAAATGGTCCATACATTCGATTCTTTATATAAATAAACCATGTGCGTATTACAATTTTTATTTGTTCTTACTTACAATTAGTTGTATTTACTTTATACTATACAGTAAATTTTACTAGAATTAACTAAAGTGTTTACTATTATATTACTTATTTTTATTTATACAACCATTTTTTAAATAAAAATATCAGTTTAGAGTTTGCATATTGAACAAGAAATATAGTATGTGATGTTTAAGTGCAATAAGATTTGCTTTAAGAATGAATAGATGAATCAAGTTTTAATCAAAATGCGATGTTTTAATTTCATATTTCTAATTGAAAGTATTTTATAAATCTATTTGACTCTTATTTTATATATTCTATTATTCGTTATATATTCTATTATATATTCTATTATTCGTTATATATTCTATTATATATTCTATTTTTATATATTCTATTATTATTTGTCTCTGTTATTCGTTATGTGTTTTTAATTTTATCTTATACGGAAACATTATTAATTTATTATATCATAAATTTTGTGTATACGAATCAATTAGTAGTTTGCGTATAAAAACTTTCATAGCAAATTTATTTATTTTATTTTTAAATACAGATACATAATTTCTTCAATTGTACCTGTATACTGGAGAATGAGAAATTTATGATTGCTGCTCTTTTCTGTCGATTAAATGTTTGATACTTAAGAGTTGTCTTTTAAGTTGAATTTAGAGAATTAACATCTCTGAATCACTTTCGATAACAAACTATCAAAAATTATACAAAACTTTTATAATATTGTCCTCTGATTTCCCGATTTTCGATAAATGGATCAACATTGTTTAACTAATGTATGATTCTGAAAAATAAAGAAAATAAACCATTGCTACATTAGAAAAGAAATTTTTATCTGTTATTTCGAAATTCTTCATCATAAAGACTGTTGAAATCAGAATTTAAATTATAGCTTAGTTATGAAAGCCTCATTGCTTTTGAAACCAGAAGGTTTTATTTTATAAGAAAAGGAGATAAAATTTTATATTTAAAGCACATCGGATTTTTCAACTATCATGAGTGAAATCATAGATAAGAAATTATTCATCTTTAGTTTGATGAATTATCCAGATCTAAGGTTCAGAATACTAAAGGAATAGATTTTATCTGAATCTAGAGTCCAATCCAGTTATAGAAATATGGTGGTATGGAATCATAAGCAGCAGAATATTTATCATCTATCACTGAAACTCTAAAAACTTGTCAAATGCCTTCCTTTGCGCATTATAAATTCTATCCATCTGGATATATCGCTTTTCCTTTGATAAATTTCTATCATTCATACGATAGGAAAGGGAGAAATTATTGATCAATGTAAAAAAGTAACCATGAGAAATCTAGTAATTTAAGTCTAGTGGTTTCTTGATAGGGTTTCCTCAACCGTTAACTTTCCTAAATGTTTTTTTTTTTACTAAAAAGAAAAAAGGATATTCTCATCACAAATTGAAAAAAAAATTGTGTTGATTTTTACTTTCTCTTATAAAAGTACAGGAAAAGTATTATCATAAGAAAAATTCGAAATTGAGATTTTGCCGAATCTCCACGATTTAGGCCTTCCTGTGTTGAAAAACACACATTTTGATATCGTGTCTGTGTCAGAGATAATTCTTGAACGCTTTGAGTGAGAAGGATGAAATTTGGCGCATGGTTTTTGCACCAAATTTGTAGTTTTTTTTAATCCTTTTTTTTTTTAACAAAATCCATCCAGAAGAGATATGTCCATCCGATTGTACGAAAATAATTTAACACGATAACTATAAAATTAAAAGATCTAGATGAAAGAAATACGATACACATATTTAACTTCTATTAACACACATTTATCAAATTTTGAATCAAATAGAACTGAGGTTGATAGTATGTCGGTCTGTGCATTTAGAAAGATGTAAGCTGGATAAGTGAAAAATGCAATGACTTAAATATATAATTGAAATTTCGTGTGTGATTATTTTATGATTAAAATTATAATTCTTCGTTTTTTCGTTTCAGTCGGTTTGGAAAAACGTATTTAAAAGACAAATTCAATTTTCAGGTACTATTAACTGCATGTCGGGTATCAGTCTCCAAAAAATTTGCTAAAGATGGTATGATAGATTCAGTAAACATGTTAGATTCTATATTAATTTTTCATAACTATATTACGCCAATGCCAATCAAGAAGTTCTCTGCTTTTTCTAAGATCCAAAATTATTTTACTGAGTGTGGGAATAAACACATTTATTAGAAAGTAAGCTAGAAAATTGGGGAGCCATTTTCCGTTGGTTTATTAAATATTTCTTTCGAGTATTTGAATAACAATCAGAATCATCAATGGTATGTTTCTTGATCAATAATCATCAAATATTTTATTTGTAATACTTCTTTTTATTGTGACTAGCCGCCTTTGTTGATCAGCCAGTTCGCCAGTATTAATGCCTCTTAAAATGTTCAATAAATATTTTATTCAACTAGGTTTCATAATTGTTTTTCCAGCAAAGTATTTTTAAGCTTCACATTTCGATAGTCATATCCTTCACTTATATTATTGTGTAGGTCTTAAACCGTTCTATTCATTGTACTACTCATCTCTCTCTTATTTTCTATCAGTGCATGTAAAATTCAGTTTTAAATAAAAATGGAAATGAGGAAACTGCAATCAATATAAAGACAATTTTTACCGAATCCAATCATATTTTTAAAAAAATGAGAGCTGAAAGCTGTCATTCCGCATTGAAGTCTTATGTGCATCACATAATAATTTTCATAACTTATAATATCTCAATGAATTATTCAATAAAAATTTCATGGATTCTTCGTGAAATTCATTTTCAGCTTTATTTTTAAAAGTGTATAGATGCTGTCAATAATAATATTTTTTCAGTTTCTAAATATACTTAAAGAATTATGAAGTTATATTTAAGACAGTCCTCTGGTCTTAAGGAATCACTTTGCATATTATTCTTTAAGATATTCTTGACACTCCAACTTTTAAATAAATAAATTAACTTTCAACCTTCTGCGAACAAATCTGACCGATTTATTAAGCTTTGAATATTGCAATATTAGACCAATCAACATTTTCATAATCTCGGCCAATCAGTCTTAAGAAACCCTGGCAGATGATTGGCTTCTTTGAGACGGTCTATGAAGTGCTTTAAAATGTCCCCGTTTTTATAGTGATGTTATAAGATATTAGTTTCTCAAGAATATTTGTTAATTATGGTGCACAGGGCATATAATGCATGTAAAAATTTTAAATTCGCAACTCATCATAATTTATTGACTCAATTTACATAAAATATAATTATTTCTTTCCTTTAGACCATTTATTAAAAGATATATGTCTGTTACTACAAGGTTACAAATTAGGTGTTGGGCTCCCATTAGAGTAGATATCTTGTACATATTAAAGCGTATTTGCCTTAAATAAAACTGTTTCATTGAATTAGTGATATAGGTATTGTAAAAGAACATAAAAAACCCTTTCTTTGCATTTACGTAAAAAAAATATATATATATATTTCAGACGCGTTATTATTTATTTATTTCAGCCACGTTCTGAAAATTACATTTTTATATGTTTAATTTGTAATTATAGGTAACTTATTTTTTAATTTGAGCTTTTGTCAATATTATGGCAACGCGTTGTTAAAATTTTTTTTTTTTTCATCAACGTGTAATGTGCTCCGGCAGCTTAAATTTTATTTTTATTTTGCGCGAAATAAATCATTAAAAAATATAATTAAATCATTTTTTTAAAAAAATCATTAAAAATAGAAATTTAATTTGTTGGTTGAATCAATAGTATCATTGAAAAGATAATTTTTTTTTGAACTTTAGCTTAATATAAAGATCAATTTGTGTTGGAGCATTTTCGAAATCATGCAATTATCGCAAAAAATGCTTAATTTGTAACTAATTAAAAATTCAAAAAAATCACTCCAAGGTTCACATTATGGATCTCCAAGTATACAAGTACTATATTTGGTAGCTGTAGGTAAAATGGTGTGACCTGTAGAGCTCCAACACACAGAGACATTTTGCATTTATTAAAAGTATAGATTAAGTTTGACTAATGATAAATAATTGGTGTCAAAAAATTTTTAAAATTTTTTTCATTATTTCTTTCAAATACATCACGGAAAAATACATATCAACATATATTCAGTCTGTAAACTAAAAAGCATGCTGGTTTAAAAAAGGGGGGGGAATGAAAATCTTGTATTCAAATTATTTATATTTTTTTTAAGAATAGAATGCCTATGAACTTTTATAGATGCTTGTGATAATTTCAATTAAAAGATGGAAAAGTAATGAAATATCGAAAGAAAAATAAATAGTACAGAATCTCTAAACAGTGCCATAATAAAACCGGCGGTCTTCTCCTAACTTCCCCGCATACTGTCCAATAAGGATCTTATTCACATTTCTAAATATAAAATTGGTGCACGTTTCGAAAGAAACTTGATAGATGACTGTTAAGAAATACAGATCTTTGGCGTGAATTCAGCATTTTTACTAAACCTATCGCGAGAATGTCGATATGTATTTTGGACTTTTTTTTCCGTCATTGACGTGCAAAGCATTTTGCATTATTTATTTTATATCAGTTCATTGCGAGACGTTTCCGTTTTGAAAACGACAAAACATATTGTTGACTTTTTTTTCTTTTTGTAAAATTTATCTTGCCTGTATCCCATATTTTTTATGAAATCTCAATTAAATTTGATTTTTACTTTTAATTGCTTAAAGGAAAATTATGTTGTGGAAATCTTAAGGAATGTCGTCATGGCATTATAGAAAAATATAAATAAAATCAATGTTTTTTCACACATCTTTCTTATTTATAATGTATTTCAAACAGAAAATATTAAATTACATCACAAATTGAATCGTTTAAATATAATTTTCTAATAAAAGTGTAATCTTTAATAAAAAAAAACTTTTATTTCATATAGATCTCAAATTTCCGTTAAGAGTTTTTATATTCGTTATGCAATTGGTATTTTAAGGATAAGTTATTTCTTTTATATTATTTTGGTTTTGCATATAAATGTTTTCAAGCGATTCTGCTTCGTTGTATAAATTCGATTATTATTTTATTCTTTTGGAAAAAGAAGCGGGAGACATTAGGTTTCTTATGTTCCGTGTACAGTTTCTTTCAAAATCCATTTTTGGAATACATTTTTTCAAAAGAATGGATTATTTGAAGAAAACGATCCTATTCTTGTCTTTCCTTTTATGTCATTAAGCTTCTTTTTCGCTTTGAATTATTTGAAATGTCTGTTAAAGTAACGTGTCTTGGATCTGTACTCGCAGATTGGCGTATCGATTTCCGTACAGTCGAAAAATATTGTTTTATTTAAATTTTTAAATATACTTGTGTATCTCTGTTAAGTACTGAGTGAAACATAATACGTGTAATTGGATAATATCAAGAATTTGTTTCGTCTTTAAAAAAAGTGACCTGACTAAATCACATTTATTTTCATGAAACTTTCACGTGTACGGCAGCATAATCTTTGATCACATAAAAGATATGTGAAAAAATTGTAAACATTATAATGAGAATGTTAGTAATGTGAATCAATTCAAAATATCGTCTATTTTTCGAGAAGGAAATGGAGGAAAAAGAGTTGTCAATAAATTAAAGTATGATTTCTTGACTGAAAAAGAAACTTCTTTTACGAAAGGAAATAACTGAAATTTAATCTAAAGTGAATCTACTTGTTCGACAAGCAAGAAACTTTTCACTATTAACAGTCTACTGAGTTGAGGAAAGTTATGAGTGAAAACGGTGAAAGAATTGAAAGTTTTTGGGAAAAAATCTGTCAAAAGAAACCACTTTTTTACATAATAAATAAAATGAGCATACTTTATATATCCTAAAATGATTTACTTATGCTCTTAATCTTTTTTACTAGGTTTAAGAATGTTAATGAAGTAGCGGCGTAACTATATTTTTCTTCATACTATTAACTACAGTGTAATTAAATAACTTAAGATATGCTATAATTTGTTTTTAATTTGTCACTTTCAATGTTACTTCCCAACTTTATTTCGAAGAATTAGTTCTGTAATCAAAAATACTTCATTAAAGCTAATCCATATTTTTTCTTTAAAGGTACTTAAAAAGTACGAATGAAAGGCTTATATTTTAAGATAATCTGTGGAAGGCGGGCAAAAATTTGAGTCTTTAATTAAAATAAAATAATTATGATAGTATGTTAATGAAATTAACTTGATAAATGTTGAGTATTATTTCAAAACACGTAACGCTGTTATGACTTCATGATCAATGATTTTTTTTATTATCTTCTTCGAATTATTTTATGAAAGCTTCTTCTTGATATGTTGCCTGGAAATCTTATGCATTCGAAATTTTGTCTTACGGTTACTAGAATAATTTCATTATGGCACTTAGTCATGTGAAGTAGACATTTTCCATTATGTCTAGACATTATATAGAATAAATTCTCGGTTGTTATCATTCTAAGACGCATAATTATATTAACAACGATGCTGGAAAATACGGTATTTGTAAATGAAAAATTATTTACAAGCTTTAATGTTTGCACTTTACGTACAGTGAGCTTCAGAAACAGTTTCATATCGAGAGATTGTGATGAACAGGAAATGGAAACTTACACAGAAATGCGAGGAAAAAAGAATATTTAAAAATAAAACAATACTTTTTTAATGTAACATGCAGCATTAGTTACCAAGGATATATAATCGAGTTAATAAATGAATAAATAAATGAAAGCATGAAATAAAAAATTTGTTGATCTTAAAAGTATATGAAAATGGAAAGCAATGCAATTTAATTGCACTACAACTTTATGTTTTTTTTCCCATAGAAAATTAAACCATGAGGAAATTTCAGGTGAATTAATTTATCAAATATTCGAACTTATTGTACGGATTATATTTTAATTCTCTTTTATCTTTATTGTAATTGTAGCTTTTCTTTCAAAAATACGTTTACATTAATTTTTAAAAAACTTTAACTACATTATTTTTATTTTTTAATATATAAAAATAAATGCAGACCGATTCTATACCAAAAGTGTTTTAGCTAGAAATACTCTACTCTTATGTCTGTAATTAATTTTATTTTTTTGAAAATGCGAATATGCGAATAAATTACATTTATTTCTTACCCTTCTAATCGGAATAACAAAACAAAGCAATACTTGTTGCCTATTCAAGCCATATCTTTTGGTATGAATCCAGTAGTTTCAATACTATCTACCCTTTTGAAGCTCAAGTGAAGAAACCGAACTGCAGGACTGCATAATTGCGTTCTGAATCGGATTTAAGAAATTTCTTGGGTTATTCTTTGTTCAAATAACGAAATTTCATGTTTAGAGATTTTAAGTTTTTAACTATTCCCCCCCCCCCCCAACTTCATTTCATTACATTTAAACTTACCATCGGAACCCTTGTTTAAAATTGTCTGTTTACTATTATTATCTAATTTTCTTTTCTTATGCAGGTGTGAATGGGGATCGTACCAACTGTGAGTCGGGGGCCCTCGTGCTACAGTTATTAGGTTTTTATTTGTAATTTATTAATTAATAATCTAATTTTAATTAATCCAACTCTTACCCCGGCTGGCACTGAGCGTTTTGTGATACTTTTTTTTTTTTTTTTTTTTTT
>JAPMOR010039912.1:90766-125954 GCA_026543865.1 Argiope aurantia
TTAAGTTGGCTAAATAGTATGAAGACATTTAAACAAGTTTAAGTTGGTTAAATAGTATGAATATCAAAAACGGAAAGAGTTGTTTCAATGCGTGTTGCAGGATTTAATTTTTAAATAAAGGAATCTTACGCAAAGTGCTGAGCTATAAATAAGGTGTCGCCATGTGCAAGTGATTCCGTGTCTCGAGAGCTTAAACTATCTGTAACTACGATACAGATTATTTTATTTTCGGAATTCCTGATATATATAACATCAGTTATATTGTTTTATATCAAATAAATATTTCTAAACGCTTTTAACAAATACGAACAAAACTTGGGAGTAGTAGTATAAAGAAAAAGGTAACTTAATATTCTCGAGCATTTCCGTTGTTGAAAAATATCAACTTCTAAAACAAAAGTTTGTGCTAATTTATTCTGTAAATGGTGTTGTAAAAAAAGACATGATAAAAAGCCGTGTCCTGCAGAGATGCGAAAAATGCTCAGAAATAAGACGTGTTTGTATTACAAAACATTAGAAAAATATTCTGAAGTAGTCAATTTGAATGCAGTACAGCTCGAGAGTGAAAATGGAACTAATATTCATTGCATTATTTTGGTTAAAATAAATCATAAAAATATGAAAAATTTAAATTAATAGTAGTGGTAATGATATTAGACCCCAGCAAACGTATTCAAACGTATTCATTACGTATTCAAAATACTAAATTATAATTATTCGATAAAACTGTGCACGGTTGGGATAAAAACCCTTTGAAAACGGTCAGGAAATTCAAAGTACAATTTAAATACAGAGAAAGCATTTGAACGGGAATGAAGAACTTTATGCTAATGATAGTCTTTAAACTTGTTCTTTCGAAAAATGCACTGGTATGTCTTGGGCTTGATCAAAATGTGCCATCTTCTCTGTTAATCATCCTGAAGTTATACATTCAAAGATACACAGAAGCTGATGTAATGAAAAGATATTATTCTATTCAACTGAAATCAGAGGCAACTCCAAATGAACTTACAAAAGCAACAGCAAATAATGTAAATTATAGTTGAATTGAAAAAGTAGATGGAAACTGACATTTAACCAAATATACTTTAAAATTATTTTCTATTGCTCCTGAAGAAAAAAAAAGAACTTTTATATCTGCCCTCAAATCATTAAAAAACTGAATATTAAATTTATATTTAATAAATTATTATATGTCCCCCACCCACCGCGAAATTGAACATTTGTTCAAGATTCATCTCTTTTGTGCTTAGACGAACAATCATATAGGATACGTACCTATTTTTATTAATACATTTTTCAGTTATTAATTGTTTATTAGTCAGTTTTTTTCCATTCATTGATTTGATGATCATTCATTCAACTTACTTCCCAAGTTCAAAAATCCTTGCTTAGCAATAAATAATTTTTTTTTTGAAATTGTGATTTTAATTCGTTTGTTAAATAATAACTTAATGACGTATTTTCCGTTTTCAAGCTGCAAGTTTTTACGAAGCATTTAATGACTTCTAAATCCTCTCGCGATAATGAATCATAAGATTCTTCTAAATGCTAAAAAAGATTAAAGGCGAAGCAAGATCAATGACTCGTGCATTTCACTCAAGGAAGTATAGCTTGAATTAGTAAATGAAAGATCTGATTTGAGGGTGTTCTTTCATAAACTGTTTTTCCAAATACCCTTTCAATTAAAAATAATTCTTCGGATTTTTTTGTTGTTGTAGGGCCCGATTGTATATTCCAGAAGTAATAAATTCATATTAAAATAATTATTTTGCTTCCTCTCAAAATATCTGCTAGTTTCCGGCTTTGATTTCTGAAATTCTGCAACGACTGGGAATAATTGACATATTAAATTGAAATCAATGATGTTTTTTTATTTAGTAAATCTAAACATTTTTTTTAACTTTACGGATCGGTTTTCTGTTTCTTTGTTATGGAAATAATTGTCCTATTCTTTTTATGGATTTACAATTCTACTCATTTATCCTTTTAACTGTATTCTATAATAGTTCATTTCGGAGCCTGAAATGATTAATACTCGCGAAATCTTTGTTTATATTAAATAATGTTAGACATTTGCTGTTATTCGATTGCCTAGGACATACGATAGTTTCTTTTTCTTCCGATCTCAAGTCAGGAATAGGACTCGAATGTGTTCTTGAACATTTCGAATGTGCTTTTAGAGAAATAAAGTTTAATCTAGGATATATTCTTACACATGTCACAAGATTCAATATACAGAATTCTACAGAAACTTTGTCCTATGCTTTTTAAAGCAATAGTGCGAAATATTTTAAGCTTTCTTTTCTATTCATCTCTTATTCCATATACTCGAGGGAAATACGTTCAATATAAAAGAAATGTTGTGAATATCTAATATTAAATTTTACAAAATGTAATTAAATGTATTAAATTTTTGGTTGTTGAAATATTAAATTTTTAACTTAAATGTTTTATTTTTAAACCGACTGGTATTGTACTTGATTTTTTTTTCCAAATTCAATTCAGATAGCCTTATTGGCCTCTAAATGACATTGCGTCATTTAGAGATAAATAGTGTTATTGGTCTATTACTAATTGTTGGAGAGTTTATTCTTTCAACAAATTTGTTAATTTTAATTTTAAATTCATGCCCCATGCTATTTAATTACACTTTTCATATAAAACTAGTTCATTATCGTATTCAGTTTCATCTGTCTTAATTGTATCTCACTCTTAAAAAAATATTTTTATATTCCATGGAGAACTCAAGTGAAGAACTTAATTCTGCTGAAAATAAATTCTCAATGTTATTCAAAACTGTAGTGGTTTTACAAACTACTACAAACGTTTCATTTTTTATATTCTCTGTTCATCTGCCAGGTTTCGCTTACGAGACCAATACTAAGAATTAATATTCGAAACCTTATTGACAAAATGACCGTTGGTTCTTGGTGATCATTCCAAGCAATGAGAGTTTAGTTTTACCTCATTGTATGATGTGCCTTTTCTAATTTAACTTTATTTTATTTGACAAATGTAAGTGCAATACACAAAATGGATGCAAGATATCTAAATATAGTTTAAAATATGAAGCATCTAAAATTAGTGTCTTTTTTCCTTTCGAGTTCTAGGAAGTAGCTGCTTAATACTTAGCAAATTCTATGGTACAACAGATTCATCTAAATAGTTGATTCGTAACAGTTAATTTTTTCAATAAGATTTATTTGTTGATTTATTAATAGTTTTATTTGGTTTTGATGATTCCTGGAAATAGATATAGTTTTGTAGATATAAATGCCTACTTAATCCATCAAACATTTTACAGATGTAGCGAATGATACATTTTTTAAATTTTCTGTGGGATATTACAGAATATATTAACCTGTTTAATAATACAAATAATCCACAATGGTATTATATATCTGAAAATTCACTATTAATAGTATAGTCTGGTTTTGAACACAGAAGGCAATAATATAAGTCTGGGATTATGTTGTCGAATCATATTATTGAAGAAACTATACTTGATAACATAACTGGTTAATACATAACAGTTTGGGCAATATTTCTGAGATTATGATGCGCAACTATTCTGTGGAAAATGAATTAATGACAATATATATACAAGGGATCCTGAATGTATACTAAGTATTATGTATATATTCAGGATCCAGAAATAATGCCAGTTAGTATAAGTGCGTATATAGGCGTTATGCATTATTTTACTGAGAAAAAGTATATATCAAAAAATTTGGAAACATATCAATAAGAAAAATAATAGTTAATTAGAACTAATTAATAATTTCTAAACTATCAGGTCAGAAGTTGTACCTTTAACTCACGTAGAAGAATGCCGTGAAATTTCATGAAAAGTTTTTTATGATGCCAATCCTAAGCTACATAATAAACATTGCGCATCTAAACATTTATTACATATTACCTTATATTTACGAGTGAATAAAAATCACAGAATTCCAAATCATTGAAAGATTTTACTTTTCCATCTTCTTAGAATATTAACTACTATAAATTTCCTTAACTATAGATCAGTCGAGAAATTTGATATCTATGATAGAATAAGTGCGCAAAAATAAATCTATTTATCGTGTGGTTAGAAAAGTAAAGAATCTGCACAGGCGACATGAAAAACTTTCCTTTTTTGGCCCAATACTTGTATTATTATAGTCCGAAAGAATTTACTGTAGAGAAAGTTCCAGAATTGAAGATATTATTAACCTTCAATCCAATGAGAGAGAGAACAAAATAAAGAGAGCATAATTAATTTCGATATACGTGAATTGTGTGGTTATACGAGATGTGGGGATACAAAATTAAGTCTATAACGAAGCCCTGTTAAACTAAAATTGGATCATTTTAATTTCTTATTAAAATAAAATATTTAGATGAAATAATTGATTATTTTGATAATGATGACTTTTCAGTCCGGATTTATTTGAATAAGTTATAACATTACATCAAACTTATTACGTCATTTGACCTTAAATATTTTCACATTGAAATAAGCAATTAATAGTATATTTTAAACATTCTGAAGTTTAAAAAAGCCTCGGTGTTAAATAAAAATAATGCATTCGATGAAAATACTCTTTCTTAGTGAGTTTGAAGAAAGAAAATACTATTGGTTATGATATTATTCAATAATTCTAAAATAACAGATAAGTCAATGCTAAGTTTTCACATTTTGTATCTATTTGTAAAAGAACCTTGTGTTTTTTTGAATGGTTCATTTGTTATAGTAAAACTTTTATCTTCTTGCATTCGCCCTATATTCCTTTGGAATGTTCCTTTTGAAATGTGAGATGTAAATGCTTTAAGTGCTTCTAATGCATGGCAGAATGAACAATTTTTAACCCTGTGAGAGTTGGTTGAAGATGAAATTTAAGGATGCGTAATCCCGTGTTAGGTAGTTTCCCGTGACGCATAAAAGTTGCCGAGAAATTCAAGTTATTGAAGAAAGGTACTGCGGAATTTTACGGGCTCCTTCGACGTTATGGGTATTGTGGGAATCATAGAATAAACGTTTGGAACTGTTTCGGCAATTTGCTTTTTTTCCCAAGGCTTCAACAATATATTTTATTAAAAGCTTTAAATTCTTTCTAAAATAATTATCTGGGAGAATGCAAGCATTACTGCTTTATTTTCAAAACTTTTTGTTAGTTGATAGCTCAGTAATATACCAATATAAAATATATCTCACTTATGATACAAAATTAAATTGTTAATATAAAACTAAATTGTTAAGGCGAAAGTTTTGTTTTCGCATTTTAATGAAATGAAACTGTCCAAAATAAATAAGCCTACTAGGTGATAATATCTATACATTCTAAGAAATTTCTCTAACCAAAAGTGTATTTAGAGATTTATTTCAAAAAGAGAAGATGTTTAGTGATTAGTTAAGAATAATTTTTGAAAGTCAAAGAAAAATACCTTGTTTCTAGATTTTTACTGCGTTTTTTCCCCTCATAACACACCTAATAATCTCGGGGAGAAAAATAATAAAAATTTATGAATGACTATTTAATTTGCGTTAATTCAAGAATTCTTCTCACGAAATTATAAAAAAAGAAATAAATATATTTTCATATCTCTTTCTGACTCGCGATGCATGTATTTAGAAAAACTTGAGAAAAAAAAAAGATAAAAAAAGGCACTTTCAAATGTAGTATTTGTCATCAGTCTACGAAATAGTTTTTAATCGATAAATTCCTACCGGTATTATACTCAGTTTGAGAATCCTTGATAATTCGGAGTTCCAAATCTTGAATCTTAATTATGTTAATATGTGAATTCTATATACTATTGAAAACACGTGTGTGGAAGTTTGGAGTGGGGGTGCCAGCTCGGGTGTCATTCTCGTTGTCGGACCGTGATTCAAAATTACGTGGTCCATCCCAAATTAATCCTAGCGTTTCTTTTAAAAGGGACTTAAATATAACAAAACTAAACTCTATATAAAAATTCAGATATTGGAGTTTAATAGAGAGTTTCAATTACTCTTTAAAAGACATTCCTGCGTTGTTTGATTCTCGTAAAGATACTTCCAAATAAATTGGAAATATCTTTCCTGGTAATTAAAAGTATTTGGGTTTTGGAGTAAAAATTGAAAAAAGTTATTCTGAAATGCTTAGCAAATTATAATTGTATTGTTTTAAGTAAATTAAAAAAAATATTCAATTATTTTCACATATTCTACAACTTGCAAAACATTTTTCAATTCGTTTGTATATTTTTTTCTACCTCTCTTTTACTGATAGCAAAAACAGAAACAAATATTTAGAATACCGTTAAATAATCTTTTATTTTGACTTCCATTTCTTATTTGAATAAGTCAAATTTAATTGTATATTAATTATTTTAAAATTAACAATTGATTCTTAGTAGTCGTATTTCCATTTTTGAGGTATGTATGAGTAAATTTTCATGTCTAGGATTTTTTTTTAATGATTTCTTATCATGAAATGATCTAAATATAATCTCAAATGATAATTTTTCCAAATTTAACGCAGTACTAATGAATTTGGCTTATTCTTTACAAATAGAACAAACAGAATGAATCAGAAAATTTCCAATTTCATCTACAAATATATATTTAGAAATGCTGTAAACATAAAATAAATATTAATTTGATTTTATAAATGAAATTGTAGCGTTTTAAATATATAGTAATAAATACGAATATTTAAAATTTTTTATGAATCGGAAAAAAAGCCTGGGTTAGGAAATAAAAAAAAAAGACTTATCGGAAAGAATCCTGATGAAAATCAGCTTTTTATGTTACTTTAAATTTGTTGTGGAGAGATTTCACTTGAACATTGGAACAGTATATTTCACGTGCAACAAATTAAATGGCTCCACGGAACATGGAGCAGTGTTGTCGAATATATGATCGTACCTGTATATTATGAAATATACAATGGCTCTTACTCGATTCGAAATAGTTTGCTGAATATGGTAATATATATATATATATATAATATAATATAATAGTTATAATGTATTTCAGATTCATTAAATGGCATGATGTATCTCGAATTCAGAAGATGGCGTGATTTATGTTAGGAAGAGAGGAAATCCATATTTATAGTGGATTGCCATTGTAAACGCATCACATACCCTGGAATTCCGAAATGAGAGATGTTCATTAACGCATTAGGCTTTGGCATTTCTGTATAATCGTTAGGAGGATCACAAAATAATATTCTTTAAAATGAAAAATAACAGAAAGATATTTGAAAGTAAATAAGCGCATTATTAAATAAAAGATGTAATTCATTCTTTTACAAATCAAATCAAAATGAGCTCCATGTCAGTCGTTGCTTAAAAAGCATCTACTATAGTGCTCTCCGTAAATAAAAAGATAGGAACGAGAACAAAGGAAACAAAGGAAAACAACAAAGGAAATAGCAACAAAGCCAACAAAGGAAATAGCATGAATTCAGAAGTGTGTGTTGCTGAGTGATCGATAAATATGTAAATATATACAACTGCGTTGCGGGCATGTAAGACACATATGGGAATAAGCGAGAAGTTGATAATAAGATCTTGTGGAAACATTATTGTTATTCAGATTATTATTTTTTTCTTTTGATATAAAGATGATACAGATACTTAATAATTCACTGATAAAATAAATCTTATGATTTCAAGTACACATAGAGATGATTTTATCTATGAAAGAATAGATGATAAATTATAAGAAGGACAATTTATCGGTAAGTTTTTCATGAATAGGAATTATCAAAAGCTTTACTGTTCATTTGTGGAAAAATATTTTAAGAAAATGGAACAGTTACTAAATATCTTAATTTTACTTACCCAGTCAAAATGACTCTAAATAAGGGTTGTTATATAAAAATAAGCCGGCGTCCTGGCATTAGGGTAGCTCGTCTTCCCCGTGATCTAGGCGTCCCGGGTTCGAGTCCCGGTTCGGGCATGGTTGTCCTTCATTTGTTCTATCTGTGAGATGGATGAATGTGTCCCCCTTTAAAATGGGGCTGTGCAAGCGAATGTGATGCGTGAGTGGCAAAATCGTACTCTTGGCCCTCGTTGGCGCTACTAAAATAAGAGACGTTCCCTTTCGGCTTAAAATCGTTGATTTCAAATCAGCGGGCTTGCCTATGGCAAGTGCCATTGGAAACAACAACAACATATAAAAATAAGAGTCTAATAATTTAATTGTATAAATTGTATCTAATTCATTCAAGGGAAACAAACACAAACAACAACATATCATTCAATATCGTTATCAGAAAATGAAGCCTTTTTCTCACTTATTTACTAATTATAATTTTCTTAAACGAAAAGAAAAGGTGTGAATTATGCTAGGTACAATTCAACTGGACTGGTCATCAATGGACAAATATTATATGCGAGTATAAAAGTAGATTGTATTTATCGTTCCGACTGAAGACATGAAAACATTTGACGTGATGCGAAAACTCTCTCTTCTGAAACCTTCCTTGGTAACCTGGTAACTTCTAGGAAGTTATAAGTTAAAAAACGTAATGTCTTGGACAATTATGATTTTTCATGTGCACAAAGGTGACGTCAAACACAAATTATCAAGTTATTATAGAGCCTCACTTTGACAATTTTCATTGTACTGTTGGAAATTGTTTTCTATTTATAAATGATAATATTTGTATGATGATGAGATATATATTGGTATTTTGAAATACATTGAATGGAATAATGTGCATACTCACTCGATCTTAATTCTGTTTAGTATATACGGATTACTCTTGGAAGACACGTGTCAGATCGCAGTCCACTACATTTTAGCATTAAGGTTTCTTTGAAAAAAAAATTGACATTTATCCGAAATTCACTTGAATAATCTTGAAGAGATTATACAAGAAATCGATGTTATGGATGCAATACAATAACGAGCGGTCATAAAAATCAATTTTTTGCTGTAATATTTTCGGAAATTATAGCAGAAAAACGCCGAAATTTCGTTTAATTTTGAATTAATTAAAATTTAAAAAAATAGCTCCGAAAGTTCATATTCCCGGCCTCAAAGGTATACACATACCAAATTTGGTAGCTGTAAGTCGAACGTTCTGCCTGTAGAGCGCCAACACACAGACACACACACACTGAGCTTTATTATAAACTAGCCGCCTTTGGCGACCAGGCGGTTTTCCTTTATAAATGCTCGTTAAAATTTTCAATCAAAAATTTTATGCAACTTTATTTACTTAATAGCTTCATGAGCAAGATATTTTTGAGCTTCCAATTTAGTAGTAATATAATTCACTCATACTATTATGTATGCCTTAAACCGTTCTGTTCATTGTAGTATGCATCACTCTTTAATTTTCTGTCAGCTTTTTTAAAATTTCAACTTTAATTTAAAGTGGTAATGATAAATTGCATTTGATAATAATTTTTTTAGTTGCTGAAACCAAGATTTTTTTTAAATATGAGTATTAAAAACAATATAGACATGTGCACAAGAATATAATTTGCATAATTTAAGTAATATCTCAAATTGTTCAGCAATAATTCCTCAGATTCATCATAAAATTCAATTCTTAGTTTTATTTTCAAAAGGATTTAAATGACGTCAATGGCAGTATTTTATTTGTTTCGGACTATAAATATATTTCAAAAAATTATTAAGTCTAAATTTTATACAGTCCTTTTGTCTTAAGGAATCGTATTCTGTGAAATATTCTTGACATTGAAACTTTTAAATAAATAAATAAATAAATATTTCTATCTTCTGCTGTCAAATCTGATCGATTCATTAAGTATTGAATATTTAAAGTTTAAAACTACCAAAATCTTAAGTCAATTAGTCTTGAGAAAATAGCTCCACCACTCCTAGTAGTCCGCCAATCAATCTTGAGATTGGAGGATCATCTTTGAGACAGTTGACGAAGTGGTGTAAAATTATCCATTTTCATATAATAGTGATATTCAAATTTTCTTAAATCAGTTTTCGTGATTGATTTAATTATATAATGCAACTCTTTTTGTTTAAAATAGTAGTGTCTTAAAATCATTTTTAAATATGATTCACAGGGCATGTAAAAATCTATGTAAACAATTAAAATTCGTAATTCATCAGAACACTTATTGATTTAATTTAAATATAATTATTCAATTCGTTTAAACTATTTTGTTAACAGATGTATGTCTATTACTAATAGTTTTAATTTTTTTATTACTTACAAATTAATTGTTTGCCCTGATTAAAGTGGATATCCTGCAGATATTAAACCCTGTTTACCTTAAACAGAACTAACTGATTTATTGAATTAATTATACAGAGTTTGTAAAAGATCATAGAAAACACTTTCTCGAATTTACTTTTTAAATAATATATTTCATATTTCTTGTATATCATACAGACAAGTGCTGAAAATTACACTTTTCTAGAGCAATTAATTAATTTTCAGTAACAATTAACTTAATTTTTTAATTTGTGTTTTTCGTTTTAATTTAATGGTAACGCTTTCATTAAAAATAATTTCCAATTTACGCGTAACACGCTGGTGCAGATTTAATTTAATTTTTATTTTGTGTAAAATAAATTGTTAAAAAATCTGATAACATTATTTTTTAAAAATTCATTAAAAATAGAAATTTAATTGATAGGTTAAAACATTGATACTATTAAAAAGATTATTTTTAAAATTTCTATATGATGTAAAAATCAAGTTTGGACTATAATATTTTCAGAAATTATGGCAGAAATACCCCGAAATTTTAATTGAAAAAAAATTGCCCAGAGGTGCACATTTCCGACCTCCAAAGTATGCAGGTACCAAATTTGGTAGCTGTAGGTCGAACGGTCTGGTCTGTAATGCACCTCTGCACTCTTTGTGTGCGTAAGCACGCACACCCACATTATAAGTATTATAAATATATTATTATTAGTATAGATATAGATTATATAGCTTAATTGTAAAGACGACAGTATTTTTATGTTATATAGTTATTCTAAAAGGTTGCTGCAATTTCTTTGTTATACATACACTTTAAAGAAGAAAAATATCTGAAGCTTTCTAAGTTACCGAATGTATTTCAACAAATAACAATTTTTGGGAAAAAACGCATTTCTTTAATTAATTAAATTTAAAATTCTATTTAATTTACTACTGAGAGATATATAATTTGAAAAAAAAATTAATTAAACTATAATGGAAGCTCAAATTAAATTGTAGCTACATTAAACAAAATTATTTCAAATAATAGTTCTTTCATATATTTATATTTTCAAATATAAAATTTCATAATTTTTTATTTTACTGAAATCTCTAGAAAAGCCCCAATAGTTATTTATGAATGTGGGCCTTATTTGCATTAATCATATTTTATTTTAAAAATAATTTAATTAATATTTTATAGACGCATACATTTATCAATTAATCTCTTTAAGGAGCTTGAAATGTTTTCTTGAACAAAAATCATCGAAATATAAGTTGTTAATAAGACTGATTTTTTGCAGGTAATTTTTATATCTGATTTAAAATTAAGTATATATTGAAAAAATAAGCGTCTTTCTTTGTAAAAGAGCACAAAAATATTTGTTACATTAATGGAAAATCAATTATGTATTAAGATACTATACTCTTTCAGCTCCTAACTGCAAATCAGTACGCACAGAACAAAGAAATCTGAATACCATTAATAAAAATTAACACGATATGTGATTATATGTTCAACACAGTGAACTTAATATTATTTTAATGTATTTAAAGTAAAAATGTAAAAGAAATATTGAAAGTCTGAAAATATATAATACTTTTCATTATAAGACAAAATTTAAAGATATACTACTACGCAAACATAAATAAAAAAATGTTTCACAGTAATAGTGTAAATATTGTAATTTAATACGATTACAATTTAAAGCATTTTATATATACTTAACGAAATTTAAGGAGGGGAGGGAAGTGAAAAACTCTTTTTTGATCTAAATAAATTGAAAATGAAGTAGTTTTTTTTAAATGTATTTTTCTTTAGTGTATATTTTGTTTGAAATAAAATTACTACATTAGAACTCATATTAATGTGAAACGGTTTTATCTGAACATCTAATATATATATTAGAAACGTATCTTATATCATTTAACCTAATCAGTGAATAAATAGAGATATCTTCCCCCTATTAAATATCATATATTAACTTCTTTTAATTAAGAAAAACATTTCAATTTAATTCAAAGATAAACTAATTTCCTATATTATCTCAAAATCATCTTTAAATAATGAAAAAATAAAAACAATATTATCGTGTTTTGAAAGGAAGATATATCTAAAACAAAAACAAATTCTTATTATTACTAAAAAATTTCTTTTTTATCGCAAAAAAATGAGTTAAAATTTTTTTTTATTTGAATACGAAACCACATTATTTAATTATTTCGTACCCCAAATCATTAAAAGATTAAACAAGAGAAACAAACACCTTAGGGGAATAGTTTTTACGAATTGGATTCCTATCCCAAATTCGACAAAATACGCGAAAGGCATAAGAATTTCCGTTGGAAGTCGTTTATTAAAGCTTGGTTTGAATTTTTTTGGCATTAATCTGGAAATGCTGCTAATGATTACCGGCAAAAACTATTTGTGTGCGTACCCTTTTTTTTTTTTTTTCTTTTTTTTTTGCCAATTAGGGTATTGCGTTGCTTTGAGCAACAACAAAAAAAAGGGCTTTTTTTTTTCTTTTAATATCCCAGGGATTTAATTTGAGTTTTATATAGTTTATCATTGCAATCAAAATGTTAAACAAAGTTAAATTAATAAGCAAAAATGGCTGAATGCTTATTTTTCCTGTAAAAAAATAGTTTCGTCTTTTTTTTTTTAATTTGGAGAAATGGAGAAAGGAGTTGTATTATTATTTTTTCATGTAAATTATAGATCTAAACTTCTGTAGAACGGTAGAAATTGCGGCATCTCAAAACATGTAGCTGTAAATAATTCATAAATTTATTCAGTTTTATCCAGTATAACGTTACTCAAATAAGCAACTTACAAACGAAATTCAGTACAACGAAGATAAAATTCTAACATGATGTACATGACATCAATATTATTCTAATAATTTAAAATGTATTTCAAAGTTTGGGAGATTTTTTTTATTATTATTTTCGAACATAAATATGTTTTTACTAATTACCCATACACTGAGGGGCCGTGATGGCCTGGTGGTAAAGTCTCGGGTTCGGAACTAGAGGGTTTCAGTTTCAAGACCCAATTCCCCCGAAGAACCATCGTGTGCGTGGATCTGGTGAAAGCCAAATCCGTTGGTGCCAAAAATCCTCCAGTTGGTATGAAGGGGAAGCTTGGAGAGGGAGCGCCAGCTCAGGTGTTGTCCTCGTCATCTGACAGCAGTTCAAAATTACGAGGTCGTCCCAAAATAGCTCTAGTGCTGCTTTAAAAAGGGACTTTAATGCAACTAAACTACCCATATATTTAATATCGCATTAGCTTTTACTTAGAAAACGATGGAAATATTTCAGCCGCAATTTGGATGCAATTTATGAATTAAAAAGTGTATATAAAATAATTTTTTATTTTCAACATGATTTAAAATTTATTCAGGGAAGTTAAGAAAAACATATTTAACAATTCAAACCTCAACTCACGTAGCTTGGAATTTTTGTTGTTAAGAAAATTCAACCTATGCGTACACAAATAACCCTATTTATTCAATGAATAGTTTTTGAGGAAAGTGTAAAAGAAAAAGTATAATGCGCAACAATATAAATTAAAGCAGCAGTCCTTATATGCACTAATTTGTTTACATGAGACACCTATCACATCTCCAAATAAAATACAACTTATTACGAAACATGCATGACCAGAGTGCAATCGCTAAATGCATGCAATCCAACAT
Organism: Argiope aurantia; assembly: GCA_026543865.1. Lineage (NCBI taxonomy): Eukaryota > Metazoa > Arthropoda > Arachnida > Araneae > Araneidae > Argiope > Argiope aurantia. The sequence continues at coordinate 104,622 of JAPMOR010039912.1, forward strand.
CATAATGTCGAAAAACGTAAATGCAACGTACAACTCGGTCACTTTCTAAAATTACTTGGGGTCGTTTTATTAATTGCTTTAAAAGTCTTCCTAAAAGAATCCTGCCATTCACCTCTTTTTACACTTTTGACATCTCTTAAGTCTATTACATAAACCCCCTGCTTTTTTAATTCTTTATTATCTTCTGTTTTGTAATTTTGATAAGTTCAAGAAAGAATATCTTTCCATCCGATATCATCTTATTTTCATTATATTTTCTCTTACTTATTATCGTAGAATTATGGTTCTTTGGACAATTTCAATTTTAACGAAATCAGGATTCTCATTTATACGGTAGTATCCAAATACCTTGTGTGTATGAAAATGCAATATATTTTATTTGATTTTTCAATTCAATATTCTATAATTTTCCGCACTTTAAATCTTAGAAAGCAGTAAAATACAAGCGTCAATAGGATGTGATTGCAAATTTTTAGATTTTTACTTTTTAAGAAATCGGTGGCTTCCGAAAACAAATCATTGTTTTTATAGTTAGCCCGCTAATGTTTCTTCACGATGTCTGATTAGTATATGTATTATCAGCATGATGTTTAATCAGTATTATTATGTATTACCAGTATGAATTTTAATCAGTAATATTGATTTCATATCCTTGCTTCTCAAATTAATTTGCATTTCTGAATTAAATTTGTTCGACATTTTGACTCCACGTTTCAAAGCTCCATGAGTTAGAAAAACAGATTTTTTTCTTCGAAAATGTCTGTCTGTGGCAAAGATAATTCATAAACAATTTGATCTGGTGGAATGCTTTTGGTTTTGCTGCCATTATATCAAATGTGTAGATTTTTGTGTAAACTAAGTTCAGAGGAAGTCTGTTTGCCGAACATAAGTTTACCCGGTTATTAAAATGCGAAGTGAGCTAGCTAGATAAAATTTGGTACACATTAACATATATAATCTAGACATCTATCAAATTTTCAGCCTAATCCAACAAAGAAATGACCATCCGTCTGTGTATAATTTTAGAAACATGAAAATGCAGGAACTCAAAGTCACAGTGACTTAAATACATCAAATTTAGTATGTGATTTTGTGACTTCAAGTATAGTCTCAAATTTTTATTTTAGTCGGTTGGTAAAATCACATCTAAATCCTAAATTCGTTTTTCGGTTACTGTTAGCCGCATACCATAGATAAATCGCCAGAAAGTTCGCCAAGGATCTTACGATAGATTCACAATAAAAATGCCAAATTCAAGTTAAAGTTTATTATTTCGTAACTATTGTACGCCAATGCTATGCAAGGTGTTCTCGGGATAGCACCTTTATTAGAGAGCATGCGGGAAAGTTTTGTTGAGGCCACTCACACACTTCCCATTTGTTTTGTATAACAATTGATTTCACTTGAAAATACTAAAATAAAGTATAGGCTGAGAACATAAACATAATTCATTTCTCTAAAATAATGCTGTTTAGTACAAATAATATCTATTTTTATTTCAGTTGTTTTAATATTGCCGTTATCGTAAACTGAAACGAAGTAAGAAAATTAAATTCAAAGAGAAAGCAGTAATTTCCTTTTTCTTCGATAATGTGAAGAATTTTTTGACAAATGTTTCAAAAAATTCAATTCAGTAATAAAAATAAAATGAGATTGCATTTATATAAGATTGAATATTTTTATTAGCAGTTTTTTCTAGTAATGTTCGGAAACCAATGATTTAAAAACACATTTTTTTTGAAAAAAAATGCTTAATTTGTTGTATTTAAACAAAGATGTTTTACCAGTTTTTTAAATTATAAGTAAGAAATTAATTTGAAAGCAATTTATATTTATTTTTATATTCAGGTGATCTTCAGCTGCACAAATTGGTGCAAAAACAACGGGAATGGTTTCTCGGAAATATGCGATCTTTCCCTCCAATTAGATTCTTACCCCTCTACCAACATATTAGATAGAACGTCGATAACGTCTCAAATGTATAGCTTCGTATTCCTGAACACTTGTTACAAAATCTAGCGTGAATCCAACATTTTTACTAAATTTATTGTGCGAATTATGAAAATTTTTTATCGTTCTATTTAAACCACACTATTTCATGGAATTATAATTATAGTCAAACGATAATTACCTAATTTCTTTGATTTTTGTCATTTCCTTTGTTAGGTTTGGCACATACGAGCACGTGAAAATACAGTCTGATAGACAGAGAAGACACTTCAACAGAATGAGTTGAAAATTTAACAAGATTCTTAAATCTAAATTTTAGATTCTAATTCAATGTGCCAAATTTTATCTACCAAGATTTTTACGTTTTGGAATTATTGAGTTCACTTGTAATCTAACAGTGAGAAAAAATGACTGTTAGATTACAGTCAATTCAGATTTCGTTGAGTATTTAATAGAAATGTACAAATTTGGTGGAAATGACATATATGAAATTTTATCCGTCTAGGAACTAGAGAAGGTCTGAAACGTTTTGTTTCGTCAGAACTCGAACTAGAATTTGTTTGACGATTCCTATACCCGTATACTTCCCCTTTGGCGACATGTACACAGTCTCCAAATTTAAATTTGAAGAAAACTTGACTAAAAAAAATTGTGTACAAATATATAAAAGAATTTTCAAATGAACGCTTGTTTGCAATAAATCTAGATTTCTCTGTAACTAAAACTTAAAATTGTAATTTCTCTGTAACAATTCTCTGTAACTAAAGAACGATGCCGAATGTAAGGTCAATTTTCATCAAATTATTTTGAAAAAAGTAGGAAATTAAACTTAAATATTAAAATGATTTGGTCATAAATCTGTATACTAAATTAAATTCGTCAATCAACGTTTCTACATATGCGGTCATATTCCAGTCTAAATTTTTACGAATACATTAATTTAACTTCAAGCGTATTAAAATTTTAAAGTTTCTTAATAAAAGTAATGAGTAATTTATTAAATAAATTATACCATGTAACAACAATTTTATTTACTTGTAACGTGTAAGCATTTGTTTGTCCATCCGTCAAATGCAAAAGACAGTTCAAACATTTGTGTAATTGAGGGATTTATTTCAATTCTTGGAAATTTAATAACTCTCTGTTAAAATAAAGTTGGCTAATTCTTTTAATTTGTCCAGAATTAAATGATCAATATAGTTAGTTCCCAATGAACATTTTACTATTGGTTGTCATACATAATATGACGCCTTCAGTTCAGTGATTAGTTCGCATCTCCCTAACCGCTGTAGTAACGATGTGTGATCTAATTACCTTAACTCCAAAGACGCGACTTATCTTCTACGACTCTTGTTCAATTAGTATTCAAACGTAGATTCCCATCTCCGCACTATCTCGATGATGGATATTCATCTAGCACATTAAGCTTGTCGGGGGAGGGGTCATTCTTGTTATCCGGAATGTTTAGTGTTTAATGTGATTTTTTCTTCCAGTTCTGTCTGAATGAACTCTGAAAAGTGCCTTTACCTTTTCATAAACCAAATAAATAACTATCAAAGTTTAACATTTTCTAATTTTGCAGTATTAGCATATTATAACCGTAAAAATAATAATGACAATTTTGAAGATATTCTCAAACTTATGATCTGTAAAGGATTAAATAAAATGATTGAAAATAAAATATACCGAAACTTCTAAGTAAATATATTAATATTAAAAATCTTTCCGGAGCAGTAATAATACCTTCTCTTTTAAATCAGTTGAAAGAAAAATAAAATTAATAACAAATTAAAGCATAATTTCAATTTTTATATTATCTTTTAACTTCATTCTTAACATTTGCAAATTCTGTTTTTAAAATAATATATATTGTTACAAACTTGCAATTCGGCTTCCCAGCATAGTTTGTTCCATCAACAGAAAGACTGTTTTAAAGTCCACGGAGTACGGGTGTGCGTCGGAGGTCCCAGAACTTGGCGACAAACTTGGCGAACATTTGGCGATTTTGGCACCAAAATAGATTATACCCGAAACTTCGAGAATTTTCCCGATCCGTCCAGTAGGAACCGAGATTCGCCTCGAACGTTCCTGATTGGTTGAGAGGCTTCTAGCCCCGCCTCCTGAGACCTATAAAAGGGGCTGCAGCTGCCAGACTGAATAGTCCAAGTCAGTAGTCCGAGTCGGAGAAATCGAAGACAGAGTAGTCGGAAGCGACGGAGTCAAGCTCGTGCTGAACTGAGCTGTGCGTAGGAGTAGATTTTGGTTGTATGCTGTTGTATGCTACACGTCTCGGCTGAAGATGGACGTCTCTGTGCTGTATATAGCTGTCGCTTTTGTGCTGTCCTGTGTGCCTTCGTGTAAATAAACGTCGTTGTTTTTATTCTACTGCCGCCTGCTTATTGAGCTTTTTCTACACCATATAACTTCCACTATCCAAACGAACCCCGGCAGAAATTTCGTAACAATATATTCACAACTCGATCAGTTTTTATTGTAGAAATGTGGAAGTTTTTCTTGTTAAAATATTAGCGTGTCAAGAATATTCTTTCTAATATGTCTTATTTTATTTGGGGAGTATATAAAATTTAAGACTTCTTTACTTTTTAAGCATTATTTTTTTATTTAAATAAGATAAAATGTAATTCGTTCCATTTTTAAAGCCTTTTACCAACATGAATTATTTGCGTATCTCTAATGGTTTCGAAACTGGCTATGGAGCCACTATTCTAGTGTAACACCAATAGTTTTATTTTTATTTTACAACAGTAAAATAAGTCTCCAGTCCAGGAGATTATTTCTTTAAGCTTTTTTATACATCATTTTTGTATCATATTATTATTCTATATCTCATGCATTACCAATCTAATGTTCGAATTTCTTTCTGCCTTGTGATTACCACAATAACTCCTGAAAACTGAGGCAAGCAAATCTATATCCTTGCAAATAGGAACAGGAGAATACGAAAGATATAACAGTTCTAACAACCCGTGTCTTTATTCGAAATTTCTTTTTTTTAGAGAATCTTTCTATCATAAAAAGAAATAGGAAAATGATCATATTTCCTTGCTTCCTTTATATCTCCGTAGAACAAAAGTAGGTTCTTCACTTAAAATCGATTGTAATACATCCTTCAAGTAGCATATATTAGAGACTCCTTCTCAATTTTCAGTAAAAAGATTGATTTCAATAATTTATTTTACAAGTCTAACTGAAATGTAACTAAGTAATCTGTAACTGAATTCGGTTTTATATTATACATTATATTAATATTATATATTACATTAACACCATATCATATTATATATTGTGGACCTATGTTTAGTAAAAAAGACATTCGTTAGTGAATGAATGATTTTTATGCAAATTTTATTAAGAAAACTAAAGCTTAATATATTTTGAAACACACATTGATCTTGTGTGAAAAAAGTGGATTTATGAATGCTCCTAACTCAGGAGCCCGTTTAAGATTTGGAATTGGAATAGTTAAAGATGAACTAAAAATATGCACATTATTCTTCATTGCTATTTAGGTAATTTATTCTTTTAAAGCTATTTTGAATTGTAAATCTTTAGAGTAGTATAAAAACATATGATGTTAAAAGTGCATAGTTAATATATGACAAAAGTTTAAATATTTCTAACTTGTGCAGACATTAATATAATCAATTGTAGAAGCAATGTTAGAAGTAATTCTTTTTTCTCCTGATTTAAGATTTTGGGAAAAAAATGTTAGGAATCTTTTGTTCTCTGTGCTTAACTTTTAAAGAACTGCATTTTATAGTCAAGTTTTTATTACAAAACTTATGACTTTAAACTTTTTTCTAAGACTACAATAGCCTTAAAAAGCCTATTTGAGCCTTAAAAAATTAATTAAAGCATCAATCTGAAAATCTAATTCGAATGAAATTTTTGATTTGAAAAGAAGCTTGGAATATAAAAAAATAAGACTGAATGGCCAACAAATATCAACTACAAATATGTCATAAATAAATATTTTACTATTACCAATTGATTCGTTGGATATTGTAGTTTTTAGAATCGCAATAGATCTCATGATTCTGAATATTATAAACAGTCTGCTGATTAAAACGATTCATAAGTCAGTACTTTAGCCTTAAACCTCTACTTCTCATGAACGTAAGGAAGATAGATTGTATTGTTTGTAAAATTTTAAATTTCAATAGTATTATACAAATGCAGAGGTACTGTTCGTAATTTTTCTTCGAAATCATCCGATGATCAAAACAAAAAATGATTAAGTTCTTTCTTGTGTTTTGAAAAAAGAAATAATGCAGGGGAAACTTGAAAGTTTAGAGAAAATTATCGCTGGACAGAAAATCTTATATGAGGTGCAAAATCAATATTTTCTAATTATAGTATTGCAAAATTGAACTATATTCCTACATATTAGTGACCTTTGTGTTCTGATAATAATCTTTAGATTTAAGAATAAATAACTACAGTTCATATCTACCTTTTCAGCTGCTGCAATATTATCGGATGAGCAAATATTGCATTTAGTGCTTTTAAAGTTTTCTATGTTTATGCAGTTTTATAGTTTGTAAAATTTTATTTCGCGTCTTATCAGTATCAACGTAATGTTGTCCAAACCTGAGATAGAGGATTGAAGAGTAGACTACGGGAATTTATGGTTAGTATATAATATGGAATAATGTCATTAAAGGAACTTTGAAAGAAATTAAATTTTTATATAACCAATTTGTGGATTTTTGTCAAAAAAGCAATGAATCTGTTTGTTTTATAGATTCATAAGATGAAGGAAATCCAAATAATAATATTTAATATCCAGATTCATTCAGTAAGGGTTTGGTTATATTAACGTCCCGTTTGAAGCAACACTAGGGCTATTTTGGGACGGACCTCGTAATTTTGAACCGCGGTCAGATGACGAGGACGACACCTGAGATGGCACCCCCCCCTCTCCACACCACACCAGCGGGAGGACATTTGGTCAGAACGGATTTAACGTGCAATAGACCCCCTTACACGACGGTTCTTTGGTGGAATCGGGTCTCGAACCTGAAACCCTCCGGTTCCGAGACCGAGACCTTACCACCAGGCCACCGCGGCCTCATTCAGTAAGGGAATGAAACAAAATCTTAGCTTGTGTTCCTATAAAGGAAGTAGAAGATTTAATCTTTTGTATTATTTTGTCAATTAAATCGTTTACATGTTTTCCTTGTAATCGTTTACATAATAGAATAATAGACCAATATAGAAAAGTTTTGGGGGGGGAAATCAAAATTTAAATTACAGGACTATAATTATTTTATTAATCCTAATTACAATTTTTCTGAAATTTGTCATTTTTTTGGAAGGTATGATTAAACATCTTTAATTAATAATTAAAGAATATGTATATAGAAATAATATATTAATAAAAAGATAAACTAATATTTATTATTTAGAATTTATTAATTTGTTTATATAATATTCTTACTTAATGTATTTGTATTTATTTACCTTTTGAAATAATTTAACACTCAGAAAAAATATTTCAAAATATTTAAAGATTAACAGCATATATTTAGATGGGTTCAAAATTAAATACTGAATAAAGTAAAAATGAGAAATATTTTTAAAGATATACTTTAAAAGTAAGACCTTCCTTACTGGACGGAAGGAAAAAAATTCTTGGTTCTAAAATAATCAAATATTTCCTACATTATTTTATTTGTATTATACTGAAACTGTGATGCTGCTCAGTTAAGAAGTTAAAATATCACATTCCCTATTTTCAGTTTTAAATAAATTTTTTTTAATTCCGGAATCACGTCACAGGTTTTTATGAATCTGAAAATCTGGTTATTTTGAGAGACAACAAACATTTCTAATTTAAGTTGATATTTTATGATTTTTTTTAAAATCAGACATTCTGTTTGTTTATTAGAAACAAGATGATGAGAATTTTAGAATATGATTGTCGTTAAATACATTTTACTATAGTAGTTTTTTTGAAATATATAATAAAGTAACAAAAAATACCATAATATTTTTCTTTCTCTTGTAATTCAGTTTACTATGAAACTTAAAAAAATCATAATTTAAAAATTAGATTTTCGCAAACAATATTCCTTATTATCGAGAAAAAAGCAAGGCACTTACGACAAGGAAAAATAACACTGGGTTTTTTTTTCAACCAGTAATTTTCTATAAAATTTTATGTTCTAAGGCTTTGTATGAAATCATTTTCGATTTTTCAGAACGAAACAAAAGCCGCTGTTTGTTACAAAAATAAATATAAAAACTTTATTTTTATCAATTGACAGAAAAAAAAATTGATTTTTGTTATAAATGCAATTTCTGAACGTAGTAAGTTCGTTTTTATCTAGAAGCAAAAATGACGGATTTTTCTTTAAATCCAATTTCCAATATGTTACTTTCATAGAAAACTAAATACTATTTTATTTTCGACTTCCGAAACAAAGCTAATAAGCACGGGAAAAATGGAAAACTTCAGAATGCATTGGTATAATATAAACTTTTCAATATTTCTTCCTGAGAATTTTACGTCACATTTTAATAACACTGACTATAAATTAATGTTTCTTTAATATTTTATATTTTTTGAAATCGTAATTTTTTTTTTCATTTTCGGTCGAATCTTATTGAATAGTTTTCGAGAATAAAAATAATAATGTTAATAATATGAACTATTCAGGAAATATATAAAAATAGTCATGAAATTAATGATATTATATGTTGGCAGTTTCTGCACTTAATTTTTGCTTTAGGGAAGAATAATTTGTTGGAACATTTAAAAAAAATGTCGGTTGCCCTTTCCTTCACTTTTATCAAGGATGGTTTGCAATAAAAGAAACACAATTTACGCTGTCTTAAGAAAAATACTGACATGTTTTAAACTATTTCGTGTTTTAAACTTGACAACGCCGCTGTAATGTTTTCAGTTAGTGTACATATGTATAGTAATACAATGTATATGGTATACAATTTATGTACGTATTGCGTCAGCTGATTCTAATATGTACATGCATATTGAATTAGGTAGCATCATAAATAAATTACGAATCTTCGAAGTGCATACCTACATATCTTTTGACCATTAATGATTCATTTTATAGTGAGAATATTATGAGAGGTATATAGTTAAATGTAAACTTATCAATTTTTTTCCTATTTAGGTAGAGGTTTTAGTATTTCATTTTTAGACATAAATATTCCTGAAAAAGGAATAATGGTAGCTATGGAAGTTAAAAGAAAAAAAATGTATTAAAAACTGAAATTGCAATATTAAATAGATTAGTAGATGAGCAGGATTCACAGTTGTTGGTAACAAATTCAAATTAGATGAATCCACTATAACGACTATTCAAACACGTGCGAGTTAAATAAGTGAAAACTATTATTTGCGTAACAAACGAACGCAGTAAAACAGCAAAATATTCAAGAAATGTTGTGCATTTTACTATGACGAAAACGGTTTTCAACCACTGCGTCGCAAGATGAACTGCGAAGAGTACTTTACTTATTCTGGGGAGTACTTTTTCGTTATTTCGTAAATTCTTGACATCTTTTAAAGCGCGGCATTTTTTTATGCGATTCCTCTTTATTTCATAATTTTTTTCCTTTAATAAGTTACAAAATTTTTGAAAGAGAATAGATATTTATTAAGTTTTTCAATATTTTTGTACGGTTTTATTATGCGATTATCTATCTTCCGCGCAAAAATAGGAAGATTGCAGCTTCATTATCTTTCTTGGTATGGCAAAAATATATCACAAATTCATTAAAGTAAACTGATAATAAACTGGTAATGACATAACGAACTGAGACATAGATTAATTTTACTAATTAATATTTTAAAGGGAATAGTATATACCGAAAGGCATATCCTGAATGTTTCCTCATGTATTCAAATCGATTTAACAAATTCTCGATTCACCCATTAATTTTGCATCATGAAAGAATATTAGTTTCCGATTAATTAAAAATAAATATTTAATTTAAGTCTTGGAATTTATCCATTCCCAAAATCAAATCATAGAAAATGCTCTTATTCATAAATGAAGACGTTAATGAATTTTAGAATATAGATTTTTTCGATGATATAATTATTCTTTTATTTTATTGTTGTGAAACTTCAGAGAATGTGAGGCGTATTAGAAACCAAGCTTTTTTTATTTGTTCAAATTAATTCCGAGTGTTTCCGAGTCTTGTGGGAACTGTTCATCTGTTTCTCCTCCGATTCATAATTCTTTCGAGCGCATCGGTTGGCGCTGATCTTGGAAGCAAGATTTATGAAGAGAAACTGGTTCAGTTTCTGTTTTCTTTTTGCCGAAGTTTATTGTTTTAAAGAATAAATGGAAAAGTCAATAGTTTTGAATCTATTGGTTTAATTTATAAACTTTATTATTTGTCATGTATTTAGGCTTTAAATTATTAGCAAACTCATTCAAGAGAAGAAAAAAATCCTTTTCGAAATATATTCATTTTAGTGAAAACACAAAAATCGGACAGTAATGAATGAGAAAATATATTTAGCCATAAGAAACAAAATGAAATATTTTAAATTACAGGCAAAATATCTATATTGCCATTGTATATGTGTTTAAAAATCAACTATCTTAATAAATTTATACTTTTCTTGCTATTGTCTTTTATGTTCAAGATATATTTTAATTAAAATCGCATATTCTGATCTTTAAAGATTATAAACTTGTCATTCTATTATTCATATCGATTATAAAATGAAATTAGATCTGGTATTAATTTCATTTCTCCTTAAATCCATCATGGATTGTAAATTAAATTAACATTTCTTCTTTCTGGAAATAGATTAGGGGTGTAAATAATTAAATTACGTTTTCAAAAACATCAATATTGATTTGGAAAACTGTCTGAAGTGTTAAAAATTACCGACAATTTATTTCCATTATAAATTTTAATCGAGTGGTATTAATCTTTAAGATTATCTTTAAAGATAATTAAGCGTTTTGCTGAAAATATCTTATCAACTTCTCCTTACACAGTGTACGCCGAAGGTTTTACTGGCCCCAGTAGTTCTTGCATACTGATTTCAAAAACCATTTGACGTATCCATATGTAAATTTTAAGTCTACTTAACAAATAATTAATAACCAGGTCGAAAGTTACTGTATTGAATTGAGAAGTTACAAATTTACTGAAGATAATAGAACGTTTCAGAGCAGCTTTAAATTACAGCTATGATGATATATAATATTTTTAATAATGGAACTCATCAATGGCTATTTATTTAATCTCACTTTCGCTAAATTCACACATAGCTAGAATTTGATCTAAGAATTTAGTTTATTTATAAGAATGTACCGTTTTTAAAACAATACAAAGGCTATTTTGGTTGGGACCTCGTAGTTTTGAACGCGGTCCGAAGACGAGAATGAACCTCAGCTGGCACCAAACTTCCACACCACACCAGCGTAGGAATGTTTGGCCTCGACGGATTTAACGTGCACCAAACCCATCTTACACAACAGTTCTTCGACGGAATAGGGTCTGGAACCTGTAGCCCTCCGGTTCCAAAGCCGAGACCTTAGCACCAGGCCACTGCGACCCTTGATAGAAGAGAGAAAATCTTAGAGGAATAGATAGAGAAAATAGCAAATGTGGAGAATTGGGAAATAGCCTTGCGACTTCATCTAGTAAAATTGTACTTTCATATGGGAAAAAAATATCATAACATCATAAATTGTTTGCTTTAAATTGTTGATCTGACGTCCAAAACATACCCTTATTTTTTTTTTTTTTAATTTAGCTCAAAAGGCTGAAATAGTATTTTAAAAATTAATTAACTAAGTGATCTTGAAGTTTGGTAACCCATCTTATAAGTTTCTTAAGTACCTATAAATTTTTTATTTACACTTTTGTTCTCTAATTAATTGTCTTTTAAACACGGAAACCTGTATTGCTCCTTCCGCTTCTGGTTCGATAAATGGAATACTTTAGATGTCCTAATCAAGCGAATTTGTTATTTACGTATTCTGTTAGTAGTTGCGTATTTTTTCTCATTTCGATACTTTTTATAATATTACGAATTGATTAACTAATATGAAATTAACGTCAGGGAGGGTTACAATCAATAGTCATGACATTCGAAATATTGCCTCTGCTTGCGTAACTGTGGTGGGAAGGCAAAGCATGTGCCCAGCGTGCCATTAGGACGCTCAAGAAAAGTTTCAGATAGTTATATTTAATAAGTAAGAACATTTTTGTGCATAGGCAAAAATAAAGGCTTAAATGTCTATTTAGTCGTTTATGCTGTAGAAATCCTAAGAAAGTCAATAAAATGAATTTTAATGTTTTTTTAATCTTGTAGAGGGACGAGACTCTTTATTATGTGTTATGCCATGGATGAAAGAATGAGTTCAGTTTCAGGAACTACTTTTTATTAGCGGGTTAAGTTCCACGGCACAAACATTTAACACAAGCATATTGAAGAACATGGGCAAACATGGCTCTTGATAGGTGGCTCTAGTAGCGCCACCTATGAAGAAAGGAGAAGGCAGTAATTGTAACCGCTACAATCTCTCATATTTATATATGTGTGTGTGCTGTTTTCTATAAATCTAATTTAAATCTTAATTTCTTATTTAATTCTTTCTTTTATCCAAAATTAATGTGTTATGTTAAAGTGCTACTTCATTCTCTTTATATATTGTTTATTTTTTATTTATATATTTATTTATATTACATATATATATATATCCTAAATCAATTGTAAAATGGGAAATTAAACGTAAAGTAGAGGATGAAATAACGCAATAATCTTTCATTAAGTCTTGGAATTATGGCGTTCGTTTTTTTTAAAGTTATTGCGTTTACATGCATGTGAAAGCACAGACCGACAGATTGCCAACTTTGACAGATTTTTTCAAAATTTAATAATCTATATTTTAGATGCTAAACGTATACCAACTATAGATATAGCAACTATAATAGCACTTTACGTTTTGTAGTTATCGAGATCCCCTATATTTGAACACGCGGACATACAAACTTTCTTTCGAAGTATTTCATTCAGTGTAAATAAAAATCTATGAATTTGGTGGCAAAAACATAAAATTTAATATTAAAAGAAATTAGAAAATTAAATATTAAGATGATTAACCTATTAATTTCTCACGTCTAAGAGTAATTTGCATTTTAAAAGTTTAATCTTATAGTAAAATCCCTTAATTCGCATAGCATTCTTTACTCCTTTGATCGAAGTAAATTCTGAAAAATTAATAAATCGTTCACTTTTTAAAAGAACTTTCAAGTTTTTAAATATATGCATTGATTTCAAGTTTTTATGCTAATTGATTTATATTAAAAATTATCCATTTGTCTTAATTTCGTTTTCAATAACATAGAAATAAAATGGATTTATCTAATAGCATATATAAGATATTCCATTCTTCTAATCTAGGAATATTTAAATACGTTTTATTTCGCCACTGTTCTAATTGTTCGGAATTTCTCATTCTTATGTTAGCTTTAACTAAAACACCAGAAAAGTTTCTTCGCTCTTTTCTCGTTTAATTTTTTTTTTTATAAAAATGTATTTTTCTTCTGTGAAATAAGAGTGTTGGTTCAATTTATGCGATATTATTCCTTCATTTATAAATCGGAAATTTTAAAGTATGTATGAACTTCAACGAATAAGCTAATGTCAAAATCTAGGTTCCCTTTTTATAATTAAAATATACACGGCACACACTTTCAAAAAGAAAAGTGAAAAAAAGAGTAGGAACATTAAATCAGCCCTTGGCGCTGTTTTTTTAGGAGGAATATTCACAAAGAGAAGATCTATGCGAGTTTTTCTGAGATCGTTGCAGGGTTTTCGGTTGATAGCGGAGGTCATTTATACCTGAATCTGTTTTGAAATGTGCAATTTTCGATTAAATTTAGAGTCTAGGAGAATATGATTGCTGGCAGAGAACAGATTGATGTACAAAACTTGTGGATCATCTCCTATTCATTTCCTCGTGTAACAGTATTCGAAAACAGGAACATTTAGATGGGCCTTCTAATCGTTCTATTCTAATAGCTGCACGCATCGCTGTTAAAAGAACCCTACAAAGGAATCTAAAATTTAGGAATTTCATTTTTGCTCACAGTTTGCTTTGTGTGCGTTCTCATAACTTCCATAACTTTTTTTAGCAATAAATACATTTATCTGCAAATTACTTATATATTTTATACTCCAACAGTTTTGCTGCTTTTATAAATGGTGGTATGTCCCCAAGATATTTAATTATAAACGTTTGATATTAACCAGTTAAATATATTTTATTTGTTTACATGTCAATCCAAACTTCATATTGGCGGGGTTCAGATGCAACTTTTTATCTAATAAATCCAAAATCTTATTCGCATTTTTATAACTTTTTCAAAATTTACTATGCAACCACTTATATTGCGTTTGGTGTGTATATGCCTTATAACTAGATTTTACAAAGGGGACCTTTGGGACTTTAAAAATAACTGGTTAATGGAATCAGACATATCTAGCATTTTAATGAGAAATTCTTTCCGGCGAATAAGGAAGCCTACACAACATACAAACAAGGAACACATAAAATGATTAAAACTTTTAATATAAAACAAAAAAAAATGAAGCAAGGAAAAGACTTGATGTGAATGAATCGCTCCCTTCAGTGATTTACAAATACAGTGCAGCTGATGCTTGTAACGTACTTCATGAATATGAATAAGCAAAATTGCAAGTCAAGAGTTTCGAGACGACTCAACAACGAACACGATTCATTAACAACGCATTTGAAGACATAACTTAAATATAACGCAGGCATCTTTTGATCTTAAGATGGATGAAAGAGATCAGAGATTTTAATGGGTGCTTGAAGGACCGAAGTGTTTTATTCAATCTTTATTATTAGTCAACAACTCAAATGTCAGTTAATTATGTCTCCTTATTAACTGAGCAATTATATTAATCTATGTGATTCAGGTATGAAATGTGAGCATTATTTTTCTTTGAGTAATTCATGAAAAAGCATAATAAAAGAATATTTTAAAATTATATTTTAATTTAGAGCTCAAGGAGAATCTCAGATTGTATTAAATATAGGTTGCTTTTAATTTGTTTTGTATTTTGGGATTAGAATTAATTCATTTTAATTGAATTTTAAAAGCTCTCTTGGATTAATTGGGATTAAAAGATCTCTTGGGATTAATTGAATTTTAAAAACTCTCTCTAATTGATAAATTAATTCTTTAACGTTTAGTGATTTTTGACGGAAATTATTTTTCTTTCTGATGAATGATTTAAAATGAAAATAATTAAAAAAGAAGCGCTTTTTTAAATTATTATGCTTAGTTACGATAGATTAAAGCTCAGAATTTATATCGAATCTAAACAATTCAAGTTTCTTTAATTTGGGTTTTTTAGTCAGGATTTCTCTGAGAAAAGAAAATGTGAAACGATTTACTAAAACAATGAAAAATTCAAAATTTTTCTAAAAATGTATTATATGTAGTGTTAATTACTGGGAAAAAACTTTGTTCCTTTTCATTTTACCAATACTTTACTAGGTTAAGATATACTTGTTGTAAGTATACCTTAACCTAAGATATACATACTGAATGTCTAACTTCATCTCTACTTATAGTAAAGATGAATACGTTTGTGTCTACGACTTCTGTGTGTTGACACTTTGCATTCTAGACTATTTGGCCAATAACTACCAAATTTGACACATATGTTCCTTGAATGATTTGAATGTGAAATCTAAGTGATCAAAAATTTAATCAAAATTTTAATGAAAGATTAAAAGAAGTTTTGGTATTTTAAAGAGACAACTTTCGAAAATGTTACGGTTCCAACATTTTTACATCATTTTAAAATTATAAAAGGAATTATATTTTAATGGCACATATTTTAAAATATCTATATTATTAATTCAATAATCCTGCATTGTTTAAACCATAGTTTGATAAATACTAGATATCCACTCTAATATGGGCCCAACAGCTAATTTTTAAACCATTAATAATAAGCATTAATAAACAGATCCCCTTTTTTCAACCAAAAGTGATTTGAGGTAAAAATGTCTGAAAATCGCAAGTTAAAAAAATATTGAATAGTGATATAAAAATAGTGGTTTTAGACTTTTTCATTGGCCTCATCGAAGAAAATGTATCTAGCAGCATTTGGAGTTTCTTCAAGACCGATTCGCCTACAGTAACGAATTTGTTGATTGTTCTAAAATAAGGATATCATTCAGAACGCCAAAAATGAGTCTGCGTTAGTTGAAAAAGATTGAACGGTTTTTTTAAGTGGAAGTATTAAGATTTTATTAATAAATATAATTATTTAGAACGAAGGACATACGAAATTTAGACTTCATAATTTTTTTCGTAAGTATATTTATTGACCGAAACAAGATTAAGTATTATTATTTATGTTATTTAAATTCTTTTGAAGTTAAAACCGAGATTTATGATGAATCTGATAAATTTTTAGAGATTAATCCTTTGAGATATTTTATCAATTATGAAAGTATTCCGTAAAGTATACATACTTTTATATTCATGATCACTTTTACTTCAATTATGGTTATCAAGATTTGAACCTTAAAAATATTTTGTTGCAGAAGAAATTAAAGCGAGTCATATAAAATATTTAATTCAAACTTTTGGCATCTATTAATCTCAGCTCTTCGCTAAAAGCATGCAATTTCTGAATATGCAGCTGCTCAGGTTGATAGTAAGGCATAATCGATAGGGCTTAGAAGTACACATTTGTAAATAGTCGATACACGTGATTGATATTCTGCGAAATAAAACTCTATATTCAAAACGAAAGTCGTTCAACATCATACAGTTTTTATGAAAGCGTCAAAAATATAGAAACGATAATCAAGTAATTGCTCTCGGATTCAGTTGTTTGAAGCTTTTTGTATGATATTAATGCATTAGCCATTCATGATACGTTTTTTTTGTAATTTACCGAATCATATAATATGTTATCAGTAGACCTTGATACTTCTTTAATTAAAGCATGTATAAGTATTTTTTAAAATTATTTTGATACAAATAATTTGATTTCACAAGAGAATTGCAAACGCTTTATGACGTCTAAATATTTTTAATCTTATTATGTCCGTGATTATGAATGCCTATTCTAAATCTAAAGTCTTGCAGTGAAGTATGAATAAAGTAATAAAAATCGGCTTTTTGATAAATTTGCCGGAATAATTTTTTAAAAGTGCACCTAATTATTTTAATTTATTGCTCGGATTCTAAACAGTTA
This sequence comes from Argiope aurantia, assembly GCA_026543865.1. Taxonomy (NCBI): domain Eukaryota; kingdom Metazoa; phylum Arthropoda; class Arachnida; order Araneae; family Araneidae; genus Argiope; species Argiope aurantia. The sequence goes on from JAPMOR010039912.1 coordinate 121,846, forward strand.
GATTAGATTCCTTTTAATGAATTTTTAAAAATATTTCGTTTTCTGTATTGTTTGCAAAAACCACAATATAGAAAGATTGTCTCTCCGTAAGAGGCAAAGCAATATAGATTTTTTTTGGATAAAGTAGATATAAAGAAATTAAAAAGGAATTCTCTATTCTTTACTGGAATTGTAGTAGACATAGATTCTTCAAAAGATACCGAAAAAATCCTTTGGTAAGAGCGAGAAATGTCACTGTGGAGGAGCCGAGGAGGATACTAAACATCTTTTGCGGTGTGGAAACATGAAAGAGAAAACCAGAGATTGAATTGGAAGATTCCATTGAGAATTCTCCTTTTGTATCGCGTTTTCAAAATTTTTCCATTGACTGTTTTTCAGAAATTTTTAAATCGGGATAGGTGATTATTTTACATATCTTTTATTATACATACATACATACATTTGCATATACTTTCCTCTTACATTTAAAATATATTTCGAATTAAGTCATACTTTTTGTATTTTATTATAAATTTCTAATTGAAAAATATTATTTTTTATTCTACATTAAGTTTCGCATTATCCTTTTCTTTAAATATTGATTTGTATGTTTATTTCTGTTTTATTATATGTTATGACTTAAGTTTAGTGAATTTTCCTTGAAGTTATTCGCGTTCCGCAAACATTTTAATATGATGGGTGAAGGTAAAATGAGTCAAATACAAAGGTCAAATAAAATGAAATGTCCATAAATCTGACCCACTGTTTCCTATTGCAAATAAACAAAATTTTGGATTACGAAAAAAGTAAAAAGTGAAATAATACGGTTTTTCGCAATACTGTAAATTTACTTACAAAACAAAATGCGTCTTTCATTTTTCACATGATATAATAAAAACTGATTATTTCTCTTCAAACTGAATCATTCGGATATAAAATAATATAAGGAAAAAAATTAATATTTGCTTGAATATATTTATAAATTTGCTTAATTTTATGTTATATTCGAAAAAATGTTGTGGAAATTTAGAAAAAACAAAGAAAGGTATTCTTATTTCTTAATATTAATAAAAGGCTCTTATTAATGCCATATTTTTGCCTAATTTAATTTCAATATTTAATTACTCAGTTATTCAAAAGATTAAAAGTAAATACTTTAAGAAGTGGGCTGGAAAAAATAGCACATTTCATTGGATAAAGATAAACCAGCTTATTCAGAAAACCTAACTCGAATTAATATAAACAATTTTTTCTTATCTTTTTCATGTCAAGCACTATTCAAGTAGTTCGTAGTTAAAAATTTTCTTTTTTTAAATAGATGTCTACCGAAAGAATTAACCCTTTCTAGGGCCGTGGGAAGTATGCTTCCCACCAAATTTATCAATCTTTGTATGAAATTATATAGGTTGGCGTAAGTTCTGACAAATTTTTTAGTAAGTCAGAAACTTAGATGCTTCAGTTCTTTATCTCAGACAAAATGATGTGTCTAGATTTGTTACTTAATTATTAATTAACCAAATTAATCAATGAATCAAATTAAATTTAACTAATAAGCAAAATGAATCCCTTTTTTATTCTAATTTCAAGACTAAAAATATTTTAACATAATATGACTAGAAAAAAAAATGGCCCTTTAAAGGGTTAATTTGATAAAAGAATTGAATTTCAAAATATTAATTCTAATTTCTTAAGAAAATTTTCGTTTTACTCCTTGAAGGATTAGGCTGATTTAAATATTATATTTAAAGATATGGTCCTTACTTTTGATATTTTATTTAAAAGTGCATCGTTATTGAACTTTTTATTTTTAAATTGGTTTATTTATTTATTTCGTAAAACTTTGCTAAGTCTGTGTATCATTAAAGTAATTAAATGATTAACAAAACAAAAAAGGCCCAACATCTTATCGGAATCAATTTTATTTTTACATAAAAGCTCATGATCCCAAAAACATATAACTAACAGTCCCATTTTCGAGAGTGGTCTTCAAAACATTGCTTTTCTCCATACATTATATGTGTGAGGGTACAAACCACATCGAAGTCTAATTCGGGCAACACAGCCTCATAGTCACTGAAGGAAAATATGAATATTTTATATTAATTTTTAATCAAATATCTGGCAATTTAACAATTTTTTAATTTATTATTTATTATGATTGAAGTAATTACAAGTCAACTGTAGCAAATATAAATCCAATGGTCTGGCTATGAAGCGTTTCGGACTACTTTTGGACCGCAGATATACCTTTCATGCAATTTAGCAATTTATTCGTTTGGGTATAAACCAGAATATAAAGATGATAATTATAAAAATAATTTTCTTATGCTTATTTCAGAAAAATGTATAATAATTCATTTTTGTTTGATTTATACGAGATATTAGTCCACGTTGTCGACCAACTCGTTTGCTGAAAATATTGGTTATATTTAATTTCAGTTAAATCCTTTAGATATAATTCCGTCTTATTGTCTGGTATTAAAATTATTATGTCTAAGTTCAGTTTACTGTGTACATGAACCTTTATAATGGAAACAGTCCCATAACGTCAAAACGCTTATAGAAACGTAAATCTTCTATTCGGTTATCTTCTGTATTCGTGATATTGTAACTGCACTTTTTTATTTATTTTAAACTATAAAAATATTAACTAGTATTATCCTTTCTTGCCTTCAACAATGAAAAAAAAATGCCGCAATTTGATAAAACAATAAAAGGGAAAACTGTTTTCAGGGCATCTATATCATTAATTGTCGGAAATTAATCAAATAATTAAAAAAATATATATCAAAATTCAGGAAAAATTTGCATGATTTTTAAATGTTTAAAAATACTAAAATTTTTCACACGTTATATAATTTAATTTTGTGTAATAATGTTTTCATAAAATATTTGATATGGTTATCGCTTAAAAAATCCCTAAATTCCAAATTAATTTTAATCACTAAAAATTTTAATCAAAATTTCAAAAATCCCACTACGAGTTGCAGATTCCCACTGTCCAAAGAATATATTATCAAATTTTGTATCTGTGGATCGAACCATATGGTCTATAGAGCGCCAACGCAAGATATAAACGCATTCATTTTTATTGTAAGTAGAAATATAAAATTGAATTTATGCATCTGATTATTGCGATGGATTCATTTTAGACCATCGGTTTTCAAAAGTGTTCATATTTCCTACTAAATTTAAATATGTTTTATTAATATGGGATACTCAGAATTTTGTATTTAAACCAGTAAACCTCACGTATTTACTCTCTTAATTCATGTGAAAATTTAGCGAGTATAAAGAAACCGTTTTTTCAAGAAGGCTGAATCTTTTGAAAGAGGCAATAAAAATCGGTATAATCTTTGAACACACTATTTGGGAATACATCAATATTGCTGCAGGAGATTTCAGGCAAGCATTGCCTGTAATTCGATTAAGACCAGCGAATGAAATAAATGTTTGCCTGAAATACTCTACTCTGGGGCGATACGTAAAGACGTAGAAATCAACATAAAATATGCGTGTTCAGCTGCAAAATGATCGATCAGAGATTTTCTCACATCAATTGTTGGAAATTGGGAATAGGAAACGAGACGGTTGAACTGATCTTGATATGAACTTCATTGTCTCATAACTTAAAAATTTACTGACATCAAAATAAGAATTGGTTAAAAATTTTTTGCCCAATATTCAAACGAATGATAAAATCAGGATTTGCTGAGTGAATCAATCATTCGGCCACTGACAAAGACATCTATTAAGTTAACATTGTTCAGTCTAGTATTCAGAGTGAAGTTATCATATACAATTCCATAGACATTGTCCTGGAAGTAGATGAAGCGATTAATTATCCAATGCATTTTTTTATTTCACTCGATATGCCAAAATTGCCACAAGCAGATACAGAAATTGAAAATCAATTATTATTACAATTATTTTAAGATATTAAATTCTTGTAATACCACGTGGATTGTCGTAAAAAAATTAATGAGCGATATTCTTTAGAAGCGACAATCTTGAAAAAGCTATTCAAAGTTGAAAATGATTTAATTCCTCGTATTCCTATTATTATGATGAATATCACATTTCAGTTTAAGCGGTTGCAGTTCCTATTTCGATTGGAGTTTCGATGCATC
>JAPMOR010039919.1:0-15015 GCA_026543865.1 Argiope aurantia
TGTATGTATGTGTTTGGGAATTGCGGAGGTAGTGCGTAGTATAAAAAAATATGGGGAGTGTATGAAAGGGGTTATTATTGTGAGTTGTGCTGAGAGATAGTAGAGGCATTTGGTGAGTGGAAGGTCAGAGTACAGAAGCATTTCGTGTGCTAAGTTGTCAAGAAATAGCATGTCATAATTTAATGACGGAATGTCATAATTTAAGTTTCCTCCTAAGAATTATGTGAAAGAAATACGCTTTTATGATTAAATTCGATAAATTCTTGTAAATCAAAGCATGTTTGTTGTAGTTTATCACGAGAAATTTTCTTTCCTTTGCCAAAATATAAAAATTTTCACCCTTACACATCCCCTGAAGAAATTTTCAGTTATTTACAGGATCTGAAAATTTGGATCGTATAAAAAAAGTTGGCTGAACTTTTTCTAATTTGATACTTCGATGTTGAAATTCGAAATTCGGTGCGTTTTTCATTCATTTGATTTAGTTAGATATTTCAAAAGGATATGTATTCTGTATGGATGAAAATAAATTCATTAAAAGTTAATCATTTAACAAAGCCTCCATGATTGTTTTGAAAACGAAAGATGCCCACAATAATATTTTCGGAATGTTTTTTATAAAAAAATCAGATTATAAAGTATAAACTTAAACGGTTACATAATTGTCAATTTTACTAAATAGAATTATTCATATTAGAGAAGTTCGGAGTATCTCAAGCTTAGTTAGGATTTAACACGGATTTTAGTTTTATTCAGCAAACTACAGGGTTTAATAATATTCATTTAATGTCTTTATTTTTCTACTTTAGATAGCTTGGTCCCAGAATTTTACACTAATCGTAGACTAAAATCTTATAATTTAATGAATTTATATAGAACTTTAGGAATCTTAATTTGTCTTTCTGTCTAATAGCAGAATATTGAGCAAATTTGTTTTCGGAAATCTGCACTGTTCGTATGGTCGTTTATAAATATATCGAGCCCGGCAACTTAAAGAAATGCAGTCTTCAAATTTTTTGAATCATTAAAAAATTAAACCCTTGAATGATCTTTCTCTATATTTTGAAACGTTTCCTCAATTTAATATTGATCGTTTTTGTTCAGCACATAAAACATAGTTATAAAATATTTCTGGGTACTGAAGTGTCAGTATTATTAAAAACCAATTTTATTGTCGTTTTACATTAATATTTTTCATATGTCGAGGCCATTTGACACATTCGGGTCTTTGCTTTATCCTTCCAACAGATGCAATTAAGTTACTATAAAATATAGTCATATATTTTGGGTGTAGATTTCTGCTTTATAGAATAAAAGTATAAAGCCGCTCTATATAATAGTTGCTTCCCACCTCAAAATGCTGTCTTCCCATTTTCGAGCACTTTCTTTATTTTTTTACAATATAATTGCAGTTTGCTAGAAATCGTGCTGATATCTACCAATGAAATGCCTAATTGCTGTAAATCTCGAACTGTCACCAAGAATTTTGATGGGAAAACTGAATAAATCGACAAAGAATAGTACAATGAGTGGAAATAAGACAGAGCGCCGCACACAGACCTTTTTTTTCTCAAGAGAATTAATTTTAGGTTGAATGGCTAAGTACGAAATCCAAAACTCCATCAATAAGAGCAATCCAGTAAGAGTAAACATTTGACTAGTGATAGTTTACAACACTAAAAGAAACCTTGCAGTCGATAAGAGGATAAACTTCTCTATAATTATCAATTTTGATATTGGATTGGATGTCACAAACACAAGATTAGCCATACTTGGATTTTTTTCAATTTTTATTGTAAAGACTTGAAATTAAATAGTAGCAGACATTAACTTTCAAAAAATTTCATGGAAAGTTTGTGAGCGATGAATTTAGATTCAATATCGGAGAATACTTAATGATTTTGAGCTCTAAAATCAATAAAAATATTAACAGGAATTGTTAATGATTATTGGATGTCAGATAGCGGGGATCTGTTTTTTTGAATGATGAATGCTTTTATCTGTGCTTTTAAATATCCATGTATGCTCAGTAATCGGAAACTCAGATCGAGGGATATTTTCAGAACCTGAATCTTAGCTTTCCAATATTGCTTTGCACGAAGTCGGATTTAAAATCATTTTCTTGATTTTCATTCATTTCAAAATTCTTTAATAGGAGAGTAGAATCCTTTTATTTTTCGTTACTCGTTTATTTATTAGATTAAGTTATTTTAGAAATATAATACTGGACAACTGATTTTTTGTCGGAAACAAATCTTATCTTTCCTTTGTTTTTCAACTGTTTTAACTCCAGAAAACGATTCTAACCTAACGGTTATCAATTTGTTCTATTAACTGTTATTTATCTGGAGTTAATTCTTTTGGAATCTGAAATTTCAATATTTCTTTTATGAAACTTTTATTAAATTTCTTCTCAAAATGATCTGAAGCACCGTAAATATTTGACCCGATTACTTTTTAGTCTCGAAATATTATCACTCAAATGCAAAATTAGGCGTTAATCTCGTTCTTTCTACACTTCTTAATTTCAAATAGTTACCCATGTGGAAGCATTATGCCACATTCCAATCTGCGATTGGACACAATGTCTCATATCGATAAAGAAAATAAAATAGTGATAAAAGAAACGTACCTTTACTAACGTGTCATAAATAAAAATGGTATTTGCATCGAAAATGATTCTGCATGTTAAGATTGAATTACTTTTATACAAGGGAGATTTGTCGGATGTATCCAAATGGTGCATCGAAACTGGAAGGGTGACAGGTTCCTAGAAGATGAACAAATATTTGATTAGTTTTAATGGACTGATCTATGTTGATTACTTTTAAAGAACTGAGATATGGTAATTTGATAAAGGTAAAGCCAGGATGAATATTCCTTTTATGAAGATGTGTAGGACTTGGTGTTTGAGATTATATAAAATAATTCCGAAAAAAAATCATACTAGGGTTTTTCGTGTTCGATGGCAAAACGAGTATCAAGATTTTAACTAGAAGAAAGGATTTAATTTTCTTTAAGGAAATTATCAATTTCTAAAGAAGCAATAAAAATGAGAACTAGAAAGGAAACCATTAAACGATTGCTAGTAATTCAATTTTTCAATAAAATAAAACCTATTTTATATAATTAGATTTATTTATTTAGCTACTAATCTACCTAAAATGGTGAATTTTCAACAGTAAGGAAATATTTTGAGAACGGGATCCTTTTATTAGATAAATTGTTCATTCTTTTCCCCTTTTAGTTTTTCAAAATTGCACTTTATTCTGATTTTATTAAATAAGAATTTTTTTAAATGCATTAGAATCATATCCCTAAACTGTCTGAATGAATAATTAAAATTTATTTCCTAATGTCACAGCTGTTTTTTTTTTCAAGGATTCCAGAATTGATTATTCTGACTTGGGCAATTTATGACCGAGATATCCTGTACACTTGTGAAATTCTCAAGTCATTGTGGATAAATGAGTATTAAAATGTGAACATTCCATGAATTCTTCACAAACTTCAAAGCAAATGAAACTCTAAAACAGTCTTCAGAAAGGAATGGATTTCATCATAAAATATCCTTCATTTTGATTTATAAGAATCTTCAAAGGTGGTATAGTAAATCATGAAATTTCTAGATATTTCTAGATATTCAGATGATAGTGGATCTTTTGAACTATCTAAACAAATTATGTTAAAGAAGAAAAAATCTGTTGCGTGTGGCAGTTGTCATAGACAAGTTCGCGGATGAAATCGATGATAGAAAAGAAATCTTGTTGACATAACTGAAACTTCCTGAAAATGAATTGCATGAACAAGTAAAATAAAATCATGTTGAGCTTCTGAATAGCTCGTTTATTTTGTTTTGATCTGTTCTGTTAATGAAATTCGAAAAGAATTTGGATTAAATAACATGAGGAAAAACTTGTTTGGAAATAAGCTATCAAGAATATTCAGTTTCTAAGTAACACTGAGGGAAACGGAACAAAGCGAGTTGGAAAAAACCTTAAAGTCTTTGATCACAAACTTTCTATTACAGTAATTGAAATAAAAACAGTTCGAAAATTTTAAACACTCTATCTTAGACTTACTTTGGAAGTAATTTTTCTTCAGATATATCCCTACGACTAAGACTTAAAATCAACTTCTACTGTTGAAGAAGCAGCAATATCTATTTTCGACTATATTATCACTTTCGGTGTTTGATATTACCTTTCTTCTTAACTACTTGCAACGTACGACATTTTATGAAAATTGAAATGGATTTGCTCTGCAAAATTTGACTGGTTAGTATTCCTGCTTAGATACATTTTATTCAATCACTGGGATCAAAAGAACATGCCTGGAAATATGCAGTACCATAAATTTTACTGGTATATAAAAATAAGCATGCTTCAATTATGTGGGATTGAAGCTAATAAATATTCTGTGTATTTGCATAATTATGGAATAAATGCTATCTACTCAGTTTCAAAAATTTGTCCTGAACATTCCTTCAAATATTTCAAGCAAAGAAGAATAGATTGCACGCCTCTGTATTCATACTCAAGTGAAATATAACGCCAATGAATTCATAGTTATGTGGATTCATCAACATTTGCCGATTATTATGCTGCAAAGAAAAACGATTCACTCTTTGCTGCTGATTTCTTAAATTCAGACACTATTTTCAGTTCCAGACGAATCTTACATCGAGGCCTGATTTCCAAGATATGCAGAAAATGTGTTATCTTTAATGGAAAATATAACTTCTAATGTTTAAGGACTTGGTAAGTTGAAATTCAGTAGTACCAAAATAAATTTTAACCGAAAAGGAAAATATTTGCCATTTTAAAAAAACGTGTATTCATAACGCATTTATCGCTTGCACTGCATTTTACTTTTGCTTTGATCTGATACATGCAGAGTCTTCTAAAATCCCAGATGAATCTGAATATAAATATTTAGTGATTAAATAAATTTACTATAATTTAAAATTTTGAAGAAAAATTTCAATTCCATATTCTGATGCACTAGGAAACGGATTCTAAAGAATTTTTCTAATGTAGTCATTGATATTGATACTAAAACCATGAATTTGTTTTTTTGGTAAATTTGTGTATAATTTACTTCGACAAATCACTTCTCTTGCTATATGGTTTTTTTCACTCATTAAAACGAACACATTCTTTTTTAAGTTGCATTAATTCGTGTTTTCTTTTCAGATATTGTTCGAAGAAGTTTAGAATAAGATGAATCTCTCTCAACATTGCTAAGAAATGGTCTTGTATCGACATCAAGACTGTGGAGTTCATGGCTCACTTGTATACGATATCAATGGAGTAACATCAAACAGTATTTTTTGTTGACATCTTGGGGACTTATGAATTATACCTCTTTCAAAATCTAATAAGATGTTTGACAACTAATTATAAACTCAACTTGGCAGCCGAGGGCAGCAATTTGGCTTCCTTTAAAACTATGCGCACTTATTTTTAAAAAAATCTTATTTTACATTGCTTCTTTCTGAAACTTTGCAGGTGAAGACAAAATTTCATATTCTAAACTTAAAAGGTAAATCTAATTAAAATAAGCAACTGCCGAAGTTTATCACGAAATGGAAGCATATGTCCGGCTTTCATACTATGTTTTAAAATGATCACCTGCAAAGACTAGTGCTGAATGTTTGTTTTCTTCATGCTCTGAAATGGTACTTTACAAAATATTTTATTTTCAAACTATTGTAACGAGTTATTAAACTCAAATTTAAAATCAATTGTTAGTGTTTAAATTAATATCTACTTTTAAAATCAGTTGATAAAAAATTGTCTTAAAATAACAAAACGAAATCTGTTGCAGACTAATTTAAGGATTTTGTATAATAAAGTTCAATATGTCTGTTTCGTTATGGTTTTTCAGCATTTTAAGAACACATATTTTCCTCTGCTTTTAGCTTTAATCTCATATTTTCAAGCTTTCTCATGACTCGCTCTCTGAGACTGAGTTTAGTTGATAAGATTCAGAATGAGTTTTTAAAAATTAAATGATCATATTGGATAGAATCGATATTGCTAAAATTCTTCAAGATAAATCATGATAAATAGTATTTAAATATTTCCTTCGTATTTGCTTCCAAATTATTAAAATAAATTATCCAACTAATCTACTTTTGGATATAATACTAATATTTTCAGTTTATTTGAGCGCAAAGAATCAACCGAAATATTAAGTACAGGAACTCGAATTACTTCTAGTTTTATTCCTTGAGATTACTTTAATTTCTAAAAATTATTCTATTCTCAGTAAGTTTTGTGCTTGTATTTTTAAAATTCAGATTTATCCCTTTGAAAGAACTACTGCCAGAATGATTATCATACCTTTCAATGAAACTTTTTAAATTTACATTAACTTCATCCATTGTCGTATATTGTTTCCCGTATGTTCCTATCACTTAAAATTGTAATAAAACAATAGCCTTGAATTTTGATGAGTTTTATAATATATTTTTTGTTATATTGATATTCTATAAATTCAATAATTCACTCAAAATTCTCATAGAATTGGGGAAAAACATTTTTTTAATTTCATTTAACTAATTATTTGATTTGTAAAACTAAAAATGAAATAGTAGAGTATCGCTTTGTAAAGAATGTGTAATTTATATAAGAAATTATTCCTTATATATGAATAACTATCGGATAAATAATTTCAGTTCTTGTCTGACTATCTTAATTATTGTTAAGAATTTAAGTTCAAATAACTTGCCATCCATATTTTAAGAATCAATTATTTAAACCTGAAGCAATTCATTTACTTTTAATAATGAATTCTTTTTGATATCACAAACATTAAGATAGAATTCTTAATGATTAAGGCTCTAAAATAAAATGTGTTTTGCAATAATTGAAATATTCTTTGGCTGGATGATGATGAAAATTGCGCATATTTTGTAAATGGATACGGAGAAAATTGTATTTAGAAATATTTTAATGTGAATTTTGTTTAAGAGCTATATTTAAAGAAATGAAAGAGTTTGAAAAAAGGGAACGACCGCAAAAACGAATCATTACTTCTCATTGCATTTTGTCATTATATAGGTTGTGATATGATATATTAATAATAGCTGTGGAAAAAACGTTCAATAAATCAGTGTTGAAAGTAATCTCCGGAAAAAGTTTGATTTAAATAAAAAATAAGATAGAATTTAATGTTGGAAATAAACTTCCTATGAAATGTGACATTTCATACAAATAATTGGTGACATTTGGAAGCTTTACACTATCTGACAAAAAAAAAAACTACATTAATGTTGTGTTTCAATTAAATTGTTTTGGGTATATTTGGTAATTACCAAATATTTTTAATTGTGTGATTACTATTGTACATGTGATTGAATTTTGCGATAAAATGGCTATTCCTTACTTCGATGCTCTGGAATATTTAAATCTAAAACCATAGTTTAAGATATAAAATTATAACCATCAAGCAATAACCTGCAATATAATTTAAATTTCTGGCATTAACATTTAAATTTCTGTTATTTCTTAAATACTTATTTATAATTATTTAAGCAAAATATATCGTCAAATCACGTTTCCATTTGTTGCATCCTTTACAAATTCTTTATTGTTCAGTTTACCATAAAAAATGGATGAGAATAATATTTTTAGAAGCGAAATCTAAGCCTCATTTTTTTTGTAATTATCCGTAAAATTCTGATAACTTAGAAATGCATTTAAAAAAAATGTAAGGAATTTGAAAGCTCTTTTTCGGTGGTTTTCCCAACAAAGGATGACTGATGGCTGTGCTAGCCAGTCAATCAGAATTCCATCAAATTAAGAAAAAGCTTTTTGATTGCCATGCCTGATCAACATGGTGATGAATATGCTTTAAAATCTTTAAAATTTCCAAACTACAGTTGAGAAATATGGATAACATTTTTGTATATGAAATGTTTCGGAAATCTTGATACCACTGCTTAACTCTCAATCATGTTAATGAAGCATGTCATAATATTCTAGACCGATTAGAATGGATGCAATAAATGACAAAAGCTTAAATTTTCTTTAAAAGAACTTTTCTGTCTAATAATACTATTAAATTTAATTTTTACATACATTTTTATTAATGTCTTAAATTTGATTTTCTTAAATTTTTTGTATTTAATTTATAATTTATTTATCATTATGGATGTCGATTTCTCTTACTACTAGATTGCACCCCTCATAAAAAAATACATTGAAATTCAGCTAAACGAATTAATTAAATGATAGTTAAGTTTTTAAAAATCAGTGGAATTTTATCAATCTGGGAAATTCTAGGATGTCTCTGAGCGTCAAGAAATAAAGATTCCAGTGTTGCAAACCTGAAACATACCATGAATGTAAAAATAGCAATCTTGATAATTTTGAAATAGCTAAAATTTGTAGAAAATCTTATGAAATCACAAAATAAATTATAAAACTTTCGAGATAGCTTTCTCTGAATTGCTAAAAATATCGTTGGAATATTTTCTTTGAAATTCATAATATTGTTATAATAATTCCTAAAAATTGCATTGTCGATATCATTAAGGTTACTTTACCTCCATTTTTTTTCCGTCTTTGAACAAACTCTTGGTATTTCGCATGTATTTTCTCTTAATATTTTTATCTTTGTATACAATCTTAATTTCAAATGAATGTATTTAATATGAATGGAATAAATGCTATTTTTATGTTTATCTCGTATATTTGTACATAATATTTGAGTACTTTCATATTCATATATTTGGTTCAATTTTGTATTAACTTCACGATTTTAAATATTATAATCTTGTTTCAGTATTTATAATAATTTTGTAAATAAAATCTTGTTTGGTAATTTTGTAGTATTCAGTTTGTATATTTTAAGCTTTATAGTTTTGTGAACATCGGCATTTTTTACAGACTTCTACAACAATACTAAGATTGTAAATCCCAAAAGTCCCCGAGTTAAACTACTTATTGGCTGTACTTCATTAAATAAAAAAAGGACAATTAAATGAATAAATTGCCATTACGTAACTGTCAAATCTTGTAAACTTGTCATTTACGTAACTATCAAAAACAACAGGGATAGTCTCTCAATCTTCCTCGCATACTTTCTAACAAAAGATGACTTGCTATTTTAGATGCGTTTTCCTCAGCAGATTATAAGAAAATAAACATGTTATTCACAGTTGCATTGAAAATATTGCAAACTGTAAATCTTCTTAAATATGCTTTATTTCTTTGGATAGAGACGACTCATTTAAAAATGTTTTGCAATCCAACGCGAGCAGAATCCCTGAAACTTTCTCGTAGACTATCTAATGGAGGTGTTATTCCAGATAACGCCTTGCTTGGCATTAGCGCACGATAATTGCGAAATATTAATCTTTAGCTTGTTACTGAATCTAACGGCTGATTCTTTTACTTTTGGCGATTAATCCCTAGCATGCAGGTTGATAGTATCTGAAAATTGAATTCGTGTTCTAGACTCGTTATTACCAACCCACTGAAAACATTTGCCACAGAACTACAACTATAGCTATGGAATCGCATGTTAAATTTGATATATTTAAGTTATTGCAGTTTTGAGTTATCGAAATACTGAAGGTACATATGCATGTTCAAGCCCTAATTCTCTCAAGTTTGACAGGTGTCGGCACTATAGATGTTAAATCTGTCGACATAATTTTATTCATTTAGTTTCCTTGGCTTTGAATCTAACACAATAACTTATATTCGAGAATCAGAAAACGCAGACTTCCTCTGAATAGATTTCGCTCCATTTAATAAGTATTTACAAATTGGATGCAAAAATCGTATGCTGTATTTCATCCTAGTTCAAAGCGTTTTTGAGCTATCTTTGTCACAGACTAACCATTTCCAAAAATGTGTTTTTCGGATTCAGAGGTGTGGAACGAGACAATTCGAAATCTCGAGTTGGAATTTTTTTTCAATATTACACTATTTTTTCCATATCTCCTCTATGTAAAAGTAAAAAAATATGCAGTTAATTGTAAATACGATTTAAACTTTATTTCATTACAAAACCTTCATTTAAAATGGCTGTATGAATTGTAATATTTTGACTCCCTCTAGTATAGTTTTTCGTGATCTTAAAATTCCCTGATCGAAAAATTGTTAGCTTTTCTTTATATTTTCGTTAGTAATGTACCTTGCATACTAAAAAATTGATTTTTTTTTATCAATTCTTAAATATAGCCTAAATAATCGATTTTTATCCCTTTTTTTTTCCTTACCATGGAATCATTCTTGTTCGTTTGCTGGCTTTAATGACTTGTTTAAAATCGTAATTAAATTTTTAATAGAATTTATTTTTATGGTTATAAGCACAATGAGGGTGTTTAGTATATTTCAGAACTCTGTATCATTCAGTGTCATTCGAAGTTTCAATATCGTCATCTGACAGCGGTTCAAAATTACGAGGTTCGTCCCAAAATAGCCCAAGTGTTGCTTCAAATGGGACGTTAATATAACTAAATCAAACCAAATCGAAGTTACAATGTTTTATGACTTTTAAAGATCAACTGAAAAATAATCAACTTATTACAGTGGTGATGCCGTTGTGAATCATAATGGTAATTAACTTGAATTTTCAAATAAATACAATATTTATCTTGAAAATTATAAAAAATATATATATATACCACGCACAGCGGATGTGAATTTGCAAATTATTCATTGTCACTACTAATATTTCTTCGAATATTCAATCAATATATAGTGAATTTTAATATGTAGCTATGCTAGCATATTATCACATAAGTACTGATTTATCAAATTTTGTATAATGGGTGCAACTTCCCAACAACTTGAATAACTCCGTTTTTTCTGGAAAAATAAATAAAGCACGTATGAAATTTGCATCTAGCCAATATTTTTGGTCATAAAGTAACTACCTTGAGATGTATAGAAATATCATTTTCAAACCATTGAAATTCCGATCCAAGAATGTAAACATGTTATTCATAGTTGCATTAAAAAATTTTCAATTGCAATTTCAAAGAGCCTGACATATGCTTCTTCTTATTCGTTTGAATAGAGGCAAATCATTCAAAAATGTTTTGAAAAACAGCTAGAATAGTCTCTCCGAAACTTTCTCGTGAACTCTCTAATGAATATGCTGTCCCAGAGAACGCACTGCAAGGCATTGATGTATAATAGTTAAGAAATATTAAACTTTGAAGTGAATTTTACCTTTTTACAGAATTGAGTTTTGATGCATATATATATATATATATATATATATATATATATATAAGCATTATTTTATGTGAAACAGAAGGTAGATTCGAAGACACTGAAAAGACTTTTGAATTCGTGACGTCGTTTTATTTCATTTTGGAGAAGCAGGCATATGTACAAGTGATGAGAAAATGCAGAAAATGAAATAAAAGGAATGAAGAAAAAGCTCTTGAACATTTTATCCCTGGTCTTATATAACATGAGATTTTGATAGGGAAAATATTTCTTTACAGTGCTAATGTATTATTAAGATTTCGATAGGGATTTTCGTTACACGCCTCGAAGAGGTAGGGGAAACACGGGGATTTTTTAAAAAAGCTGTCTCGTCATCGGTATTTTGTCCCTTCACTCGGAGTGTGGGAAAATCAGGCTTTTAGCCTATTCAGCAATTTTACAAATCACTCTTGAATTAATTAAGTAGAGAAAGTGGAATTGGATCTCGAAATAAGATAATATTTTAGAATGAAGTTACTACGGGCTAAATTTCAAGAAGATTTAAATATCAATTTCTCGTACGTGCGCAAAAATAATTCCTATTATTAGCATTGTGCTTTTAGATCAGATTCCCATTATTCTTCAAACTGGAAATGGTTAAACATTGTAAGAATTCTAGACCGTTCCGATGTCGGAAGGATGAGTGGAGAGAATGCTACATTGTTGCGCTCATTTTTGCAGGTCTTCAGTTCGAGTCTCGTAACAAAGGAATACTTTTATATATTTTTTATTTATTTTGAATGTTATTCTCCTTACTAGTTTCAACATTTACTATAAATTTTTTCAATTCTTATACATCAAATATAAAATTTTACTTCAAAATATCTATATATTTAAAAGAAAATTTAAGTGTCAAGATCGTGCACATGCATATAAATCCATCCTATTCTTAGCATTGTGCTTTGAGATAAGAATCGGCATGCGGTGACCTGGTGGTAAGATCTCAACTTCGAAATCGCAACGTTTGCGGATCGTGACTGGATAGCACCGAAGAACCATCATTCAAGGTGGTCAGGTCCGTGCATACAGACCATACATAACCATGCATAAGGCAAAATGCATACAGACATTTGACACTAGGTTAAACATCATCATGCTGGTAATGTGTAGAAAGGAAGCGTTGCTTGGTCTGGTGTCGTCCTCGTTATCAGACCGCAATTCAAAATTACAAGGTCAGTCCAAAAATAGCCCTAGTGTTGCGTTAAAAAGATATATTAATATAATAAAACTAAACTTTAAGCAAGAATCCCATTAAAATTGAAACTAAGAATAGTTAAACATAACCGAAACTTAGACCACTAACGAGTCGGTAAGATGTGTGGCCTGGTGGAATGAACGATGGTGTGTCGCGCTGAATTTTGCAAGACATCAGATCGAGTCTCGTAACCAAATAAGAGTTTTATATACATTTATTCTTTATATGCTTACTTTAAATATTATTCTCCATGCCAGTTCAACATTTACTGTGAATTTTTCCAAATCTTATACATCAAAAATAAAATGTAACTTTACAAATTTATAAATTTAATAAAGAAATTTTAAGTTCCAAGATATGCTACATGCGCAAAAATCATTCCTATTCTTAGCATTGTGACTTTTGACAAGATTCTCATTATTTTTCAAAAAAGAAATGGTTCAATATGTTAAGAATATTACAGTGTTCATGACTATGAAGACTGTGTGGCATGATGGAATGAACGATGTGTTGTTGCCTTGTATTTTGCAGGTCTTCAGATCAAGTCTCGTAACAGAAATATTGTTTTATACATATTTAATTTTTTTAAAAAACATTTTTAATATTATTCTCCATGACCAGTCAACATTTAATGTTAATTCCTTCAATTCTTATACATAAAAAATAAAATGTTATTTCAAAATCCTATAAATTTTAAAGAAATTTTAAGTTTCCAGCTCTCGAAAGATCACGCACATGCGCAAAAATCATTCCTATTTTTAGCATTTTGTCTTTTGACAAGATTCCCATTATTTTTCAAACTAAAATTGGTAAAATATGCTAAGAATCTTAGAGTGTTCCTGATTTTGAAGACTGTGTGGCCTAATGGAATGAACGACGGTTTGTGGCATTGCATTTTGCAGGTGTTCAGATCCACTCTCATAACGGAGAAATAGTTGTAGATATATATTTCTTATTTTTAAATTTTTTTTAATATTATTCTCTCTGCACAGTCAACATTTAATGTGA
The DNA here is from genome assembly GCA_026543865.1 of Argiope aurantia. Taxonomy (NCBI): domain Eukaryota; kingdom Metazoa; phylum Arthropoda; class Arachnida; order Araneae; family Araneidae; genus Argiope; species Argiope aurantia. The sequence continues at coordinate 13,441 of JAPMOR010039919.1, forward strand.
ATTTTTTCAATTCTTATACTTAAAAAATAAAATGTTACTTAAAAAATTTATACATTTTAAAGAAATATTTATGTTCCATGATATCGCACATGATCAAAAATCATTCCTATTATTAGCATTGTGCCTTTTGACCCGATTCTCATTATTTTTCAAACTATAAAGGTTTAAATATGTTAAGAAACTTAGAGAGTTCCGGACTTGGAAGTATGTGTGGCCTGGTGGGAAGAACGATGTGTTGTGGCGTTGCATTTTGTAGGTTTTCAGATCGACTCTCATAACCGAAAAAAAGTTTTATATATATATTTCTTTTTTTTTTTAAATTTTTTTTTATATTATTCTCCATGCCCAGTCAAAATTTAATGTGAATTTTTTCAATTCTTATACATAAAAAATAAAATATTACTTCAAAAATCTTTAAATTTAAAAGAAATTTTAAGGTGTAAGATCACGCACATGTGCAAAAATAGTTCCTATTCTTATAATTGTACCTTTTGACCAGATTTTTATTATTTTTTCAAAATAGAAGTGGTTAAATATGTTACGAATCTTAGAGTGTTCCGATCTTCGAAGAATGTGTGGCCTGGTGGAATGAACGATCGGTTGTGGCGTTGCATTTTCTAGGTCTTCAGATTGAGTTTCAAATTCGAAAAATAGTTTTATATATAATTCTTTTTTTTCAATTTTTTTAAATATTATTCTCCATGCCCCGTCAATATTTAATATGATTTTTTTCAATTCTTAGATCTAAAAAATAAAATATTACTACAAAAATCTTTAAATTTTAAAGAAATTGTACGTTCCAAGATCTCGCACATCCGCAAAAATCAATCCTATTCTTAGAATTCTGTTTTTTGACCAGATTCTCATTATTTTTCAAAATAGAAGTGGTTAAATATGTTACGAACCATAGAGTGTTCCGATCTTCGAAGACTGTGTGGCCTGGTGGAATAAACAATTGATTATGGCGTTGGATTTTGCAGGTCTTCAGATCGAGTCTCGTAACCGAAAAATAGTTTATATATATTTCTTTTATTTTTTTCAATTTTTTTTTATTTTATTCTCCCTGCCCCGTGAATATTTAATGTGAATTTATGTCAATTCTTATACATAAAAAATATAATATTACTTCAAAAATCTATATATTTGAAAGAAATTGTAAGTTTCCGGATCTCGCACATGTGCAAAAATCCTTCCTGTTATTAGCATTTCGCCTTTTGTCCAGATTCTTATTTTTTTTCAAACTAGAAAGGGTTAAATATGTTAAGAATCTTAGAGTGTTAGTTATTTTGAAGACTGTGTCACCTGTTAGAATGAACGATGGGTTGCTTCGTGGCATTTTGCAGGCCTTCAGATCGAGTGTCGTAACCGAAAAGTAGTTTGATATATTGTTCTTTTTTTTAAAATTAATATTATTGTCTATGCCCCGTCAATATTTAATGTGAATTTTTGCAATTCTTATACATAAAAAATAAAATATTACTTCAATTTTATAGAAATTTTAAGTTCCAAGATCTCGCAGATTCGCAAAAATCATTCCTATTCCTAACATTGTGCCTTTTGACCAGATTCTCATTA
>JAPMOR010039921.1:0-94308 GCA_026543865.1 Argiope aurantia
CTGACTTTCAAAATTTAAAATATGGGATCAAAAAAGCAAAATTTTTAAAAAGAAAATGATTTGGGAAATTTTTAACTTTTTTTTCCGGCACAGAAGCATATAAATGTTTCCTATTGAACTCAAAGGAATATAAATTTACGTGTTTTATTTAAATTAATTAATTTCTTGAAAAATTCATTTTGATGACAATAACAATGTTTTATAAATATATTAAAACCTCATAATATTGCATACATTTCTTTTCAAAGCAAGCTATAAGTTTTCTGCTGAAGGACTTTGAAGCATTACTTGATTATACATAATAACGACAAATCCGTCAGAAAGAGTGACCTTGTTCAACACAGCATCTTCAGTCACTTTCAATGACTTCAGTTCCTTGTTCATTGTTCACAAATAAAATTAGAAAATGGTTGAAGCAATGATGATTTTCAATGAAACAAGATGATGATTTTCGAGAAAGAAGTGTAATCTAGATTACAACACAATAATGAATAAACTTTCGCGAATATTAACCTTTTCCCTTCAGAAGAGTAAAAAGGCTGTAACAATATAGATTTTATTTTGGGGCAGGAATTGGCATAGATTCGTACTAATAATTTGCTAATTTGATGGAATTTCATTATTTCACTTCTCTAATTTGTAGCATCTTTATTTCTGTTCTATTATTCATAGAGTATCCCAAATTAACTGTCAGTGGCACTCATATTTCCGAGTAACATATTCTGGCTACCTTATAACTATATGTCCGCTTTTAAACTCATTAGTTAACGGTAAAGTAGACTGTTAGATAGATCAGTTAATGGAAGATGTAAAAAAGAGAAGTTTGTAAAAAGTACAGAAATTTTACCGTACATATATGTTTTATGAAATTATTGATACCATTTATTCGCAACAGATGTCAATAAATAATATTACATTTTCGCTATTTTTTTGAAATAATGACGGAAAAGTAGAATTTGGATAGAATTTGTTCACTGAATGAAAGAAAGGATGAGCTTGCATGTCAAAAGTGAAACTCCTCCAAGAAGTATCAGAATAATTCTTTTCTTGCCATTTGGTACCAATGATAATCCTAAATTCTTCTTTGCTGACCTATGTACTGAAAAAGAGCAGATATGTACTGAATGTATGTACTGAAATAGAGGCCAACTACTGCAAACATGTGTTTAAAATAAACCTAGAAGTCAAAACTTCTGAGAAAAGAACAAGTTTTTGAAACTTCTCTTTTCTACCTCTGTACTTACTTGAGTTATCTCTATAATGTTCCATTGTTAAGATGAGTTAGATGCCTGCATCGTTACTAAGCCATCAAACAATGTTGTTCGGAAATGTGAAATCCACTTACAGTTGAAAATAGTCTATATATGACGACATATGTAATGGACAAATATATTAATAAAGAGGCAAGATAAGAAGAAGTAATTCAACAGGCAGACTAAAGAGAACACAAATTTTAATTTCCAATGTCATATAAAACCGCCTTTGTGGTTCTCCTTCACATTCCCTGTCTCCGTGGGAGACATTGAATTTCTTTTAATATTAATATAAAGTTTAAAAACATTTGGCTTTGAATAAATAACTATATATAGACCATTTTCATCATCTCAAGCTATTCTTAGAAATATGATTCGTGGGAGGGGGCGGAGACATAGAGAGATTTCTACAGCATTGAATCCATTCAAGCACCAGCTAATCAATTAAGATTGCAACACAAACATTAAATCTTAGCAAGTAAACTTCACAAAAATGTTTCAGAAATACTTTAGGTAAATAATATATTACACGCATAAATGAATTCAGTGTGTTTTACTTCTAATGATGATGGATATGACAGTGAACTCTTGTCGTAAACAAATCACTGAATTTTAAAAGTTTTAGATAGGATATAAAAGGCTCAGAGAGGAAATAACAACGATGAAAACTCACTAATCTGTAAATTTTTCTCCTACGTGAGTAAATCTTCTTCTAGATTCGAAGCTAAAGATAACTGATGCTATTTTCAGATTCTTGGGAACTGGTAAGAATTATTCGGGCCTTTTTTTACGAACCTATGATATTCAGTCATTTCTAACGGAATCAGACGTTCAGAGGTTTGTGAGCAAAACTGATTGCAAAGATGACAGTAAATTTTCCAGAAATTGCATTTTATAACTCATTTGAAATAGAAAAGCATCTCAAAATTTTTTTAAAAAAATCTTTAATTCAAAAGTTTTAAATGTGTGTCTTAAAATGGGTACTGTGCAATAAGTAAATAAAAATACTATTTTGAGTAAACGAAATGTTTTTTTTAAATCCAACAAATTATACATTAATTATCTCCATTTATCATTTACTAACTTTGCAGCAGAAATGATGCATAAATGATATTGAAAGAATAATATTATTGTTATTATTCCAATGATGCTTAATTTTTATTTGCATTCAGCAGTAACAAAAAATCGTGAAAAATATTTTTTTTTATATTAAGTTAAATTTACCTCCCTATAAAATTTTATTAAAAATCATTTAATTTTCAGACAGCACTCTATAGAATAAATGACCAAAAGCTTTAAATAATCCAAAGAAACATTTTAAAATGTTCAATTTTGAGGAGATAGATATATAGCAAGACTGATTATATATATAAAAATATAATCAGTATAAATATAATATAAAAATCCTGTTTTTTTTTAAAAAAAAACAAACAGGATTTTATTTCGTTTTTGTTTCTGTCGTAATTTCTTTTTCTTCTCTTTGCTATATTTTTTTAACTATTATTTTGCCTCACATTATAATTTCGAGATTAATATTGAAGTAGAATAAAATGATATATGCATATGAGCCGTTTATTTTGAAAATGGGGTAAGTCCATTTTTTGTTATTGCGAGATATTTAAAGGTTTGCGTTTCGATAAATTTAAAAATATTGGTAAGTATTAATAGGTATATTTTTTGTATTTTGTGGTACCAGATAATGTAGACTTATAATCCAATAGCGGTTACAATGCTGATTAAAAAAATAAGAGTTTTATTATAACTAAATGGACTTGCCTCACTTTCAGAATTAATGAATTATTGTAAACGTACATTTAATTGGGAAATATTTCAGTTTCATCAGCCTTTTTTTTTTAAGAATAAAAACAAAATACTATTCAAATTTTTATAAATATTTATTCATTTGATAAAAAGGGAAACAAAACCCAAGAATATTCTAGTAGAAAATATAACAACAAACATTTCAGTTTTATTAAGAATTTTAATGAAATTATATATTTCAGTTTATGTGTAGGTATAATCAATTTGAATTTTATTCAAGATTTAACATTTTAAAAAATTCTTGATGAACGGGAGGTATATGTAATAAATATAATAAATCTCCTTTTTTTCTTACATAAAAGATAATTTTATATTTCTGAAATTACTTGTAATTATTTACCTTTCTCGTTGTGTTGACAAATCGATAACTTTAAATTCAAAATCTTGTTCTATCGAAGTTTTGTTGAACATTTTGTATGGTGCATCCCTTGTAAATCTGATGCAGCATATAGTTAATCAATTCACGGTTTCTCCATCTTTTTCTTTCTTTTTAAAATCACTTTTTCCAGAGGTTGGGTTGAAAATAAATTTCCACGTTTCATTTCATGTACTAAACATTTATTATGCTTTCGACAATTTTGTATTATTTTATAATAATCCTGGGGAATATGCAAGGAACTGGTTTCTGGATTGAATAGTTACTGGATAGTTCCACTCCAAAATCACGATCGTTCGGTAGAAATGAATGTCCTGACAGTAAAAATTTGTGATCAATGATATTTATTTCGTTGTCACTGGACTGAATAATCGGTGATGGAAGTAAACATTATTATCGACACACAAAATTAAGATATACTTTTTATTATTTATAAAATACTGTACAACCACCGATTTTCAATATCAAAAATAGATAAATAGAAACACCATAAATTTCAGACATGATGTCAAACGGCCACATTTCCTTCATCATATAACAACCGGAGCTAAATTTTGCCATAATATATTCGGTCAAATATATTACGGCAATCTAGGATGGACTTGCACCAATTTCAAAATAAACAGATTTTTAATACTGTTAAGAGCTAAAACTTCCATCTCCAAAATACTTGAATCTAAATATTTTTTTACTATAAATTTTTTACTCATAAAAAGATCATAACAAGTTTTATCTGTAACTGCCCTTATCTCCATTTGTTTCAAAAATGGACTTGCTCCACTTTCAAAATAAACGGCTCATATATAGGAAAGATTTATATATACATACAAATTTACATGCATCTCTGCTACTCAAATAAACAAAGGGTCTTTCCTTCAAAGATTTCACATTCTGGATTAATTTTAACCGTTATATTCCACGAATAATTTTATTTAGAGAAAAGATTGATTATCAATTAACAAATTGTATATTCAGTGAAATATTAAAAAAATGATGTAAAAATGCAAGTAATTATATAATGAACTATAATACGATATACGTTCCCATAAACTGGTTCTCAAAGTAGAATCTGCTTTCAAAACGGACTAAATCCTTTTTGTGTTGCGAGCAAATTGAAAAATACGTAAAATACGTAAAAATACGTAAAATTGAAAAATCCGACTTATTGAAAATATTAAAAATAGTTTTACAATCCACTTGCAACTTGGAAAATGGTTTATTGCGAAATGACAGAGCTAATTATTAGAAGTTGGATACTTCAGCCAGCTTACGACATATGTAATAATATACTATGGACTCTCTAACTTCCCTTATGATCGAAGTATAGAATATAAAGCTTACGTTCGCATATTATTATTAAAAAAAAAGCTCTGGAATATGTTTGGATATTTTTCATAGAACATTAGTATCTAAATTGTACGTTTTTTATTTAAAATTATGCTTTACTTATCTTGATTTTATTTACTTTTATAATGAAATTCAAGCAAACTACAAAACAGTAAAATCTCAACGTTATTCTTAAGAAATCTCTCTCATTAAAAATAAATTTTATATTTGGTTGATGTTACTTTGATTTTGATGAGTATTACTCGCCTTTTAAGGCTTAATTTTTCCACCTTTTTCTAATTATTTTCTTTTTGAACCTTTCAACACTGAATGCATTATATCTGAAGATTCTCTTCAGAACCGCTATTTTACTATTTTTTCGGCATCTTTTTATTTACATGGCATTTTCTCGATCTACCTTTTTTCTTTTTATTTCATCATTTGGATTGTCAAAATGATTATTTGTTTTATTAATAATGGGAGTCTACCAAAAAAGAAAAAAAAAGAAGAAAAAACTATAGTTTTGAATAAATAATTTCAACAGCTCATGTAGCATGAGTTAAAAGTTTAAAAAAACTGTAGATCTTTAAATACTCTGAAAATTTTAGTACGTAAAAGTCAATCCTTCTCATTGGACATACTGTGCACATTATTGACCAGACCACTACAAACAATATCACGGAGACATGCAAAGTAGATCGTATTAAGATCTTTTCATGCTTCGAGCCCTTACAAGTGCGATACATATCGTAACAGCCGATAGAACCTTAACGATAGAACGATTATTAACACCATCACTCCCTACCTTTACGGAGTGATTTCAAAATATAGCCATATTACTTTTGAATCTCTAGTGTGATACAAAAGTTGCTACATAATTACTTAGGAGTCTCCAGGGTAAGATTAAGCCCTCAAGAGGCCCTTCGGCGGTGCAACTCTCTGTGTTCCCATTTTCTTCCCTTCTTTCAAAACTTGCTTTTTCGTCGTTATTAACATTGATTTAATCTCTGTATAAGCAGTTTTTAGGAACTTTGGACAAGCTTAAATATTAAAAGTTTAATTTTAAAACCACTTTTAAGAAAGATGGTTTCATTATATTGCATATAAAAATTTCCGAATTAAAATTTAAAAATAATATTATATAGAATAATTAAAAAAAAAAGACCTTTTTAACGCATTCTAAATACTACATAATTATAAAATCAGATTTATTATTTTTTTTTTTTTTAGAATTTTAAAACTACGTAATATAAAACTTACAAATAGTTAAATAAGATCGTTCTAAGAATATTTTGTTAAAATTTAAACGAAACTTGATTTTAATTGGAATAATTTTGAATACACGATCTTTGTAAATTCGACGAAGGTACAAAATTATATTATTCTAAAAATATCGCAAAACAATCTCGAAGCTCTCCAAAGCTGCAGGGGTTCTAGGTAGCCACTTACTTCGCCTATTTAGTAATCCGGCTCGGAATATCTCTGTAATTCCCAACAATTTCACACTCCTTCTTAAAAGCATTGTACTTTAGATCGTTTCTACGTCGAAACTCGTTCATTATAGAAAAATATACCTTTTTTACACCCAAATATAATTTTATTCCACATTTATGGGACTTCTGCTACAATTGCTTTATAAAAAAGCAAAATTTATTTGTGTAGCTTATGTATTTTAATTTCTTTCTTTCTTAATTTCTCGTGGATTGATGAAAAATTGCCATTATTCCCCTAAAATCAACTCATGCAACAAAGGCTTTCTCGAAAGATAAAGAATTGTCTTTTCTTCTTATGCAAATTCTTCACTCGAACAAAATAGTTTTTAATAACACTATTTTCTTGGAGTTGAAATTCTAATTCTTTCTGAATATTGGTTAAGTTTTATACTTTCTTACTTAAAAAATAGCATCTACTGATGTTTTATATATTTAATAAAAATCTACAGCAAAATTTGTTGGTATGTTTGATAATGCATAAAATAATAACAATGAACTTTTGAAACAAGGTTTCTAAGAAAGAAATTTTAGCAGTGATAATTACTTCTTGATAGAAAGAGTTCTTAACATACTATATTTTCTTAAATAGGAGGACTTTGGCAGACATATATCTGAGATTGAGTTATTTACCTAAGAAGATAGTTTTTTTGCCCATAAATTTCAGATACCTAAAGATTTCAAATATTCAGATATTTTGGTCCATTTATAAAGAAGTTGGCTTTAATATTGATCATTAATAATGCAAATTTAATTATGTTGTATTATAATGAAAATGTTTACAATTTATCAATCAGTTGTGAAGAAAAGGAAATGATACTCAATTAACGCATGGGTGTATATGTCTTCTTGCTTCCCCCCCCCCTCCTTTTCTCATCCATCTTTCATTTCTTAAGATGAAGAAGGTAGGTAAAGACACAACTTCTCTATTCAGTTTATAATGTATAAATATAAATAACGCATATAAATGTAAACTGTAGTCAGAAATGCCCCCCCCCCCCAAAAAAAAATATTTTTTAAAAAAAGTTTCAATTTAGTTGAAAGAAGTTGTTTATCTGAATTTCTACAGGATGGAAAATTAAAAAATTCAGATTTTCTCTGGTTTTGGAAGCATACTATTTGCGTTCAAACTATAGTAAAGAATAAGGATTGGATAATTATGTAATCTGGAATTTCAGTTGATATTCAATATTCTAATTTCGAAAAATTTTTAAAAATGGTTTCAAATAATTAATACAGCTTAGCTCTGACTAGTTGGCTGACATGATATAAGAATTGTGTAATATCAGATTGATCCATTTTGACGAGTTCCGAGAAAAGCTAGAACAAAAGATTGCCCAATCTCGATGTGTTTCGCTCCTTTATAATATATAACTATCAATAATTATAAATAATATAAAACAGATGAAATGGGTTAAAAACAACTGCATGTATTACAATCATATTATTTCTCTTCGATCCTCCCTTCGTTTGGCACTTTTTATCCTCTCTGCAAATACCTGCTCTGCTTGAGATCAAAGATCAGTGTAACTCCTATGTATATTATGGAATAAATAATTCACCTTAACTGCAGAACTTTTAAAACTTTTTTTAGATGTAACTCGTACAAATAGGACTAAATAATTTTGAAACTAAAGGAATTTTTGTATATATGCAATGCTGTGATGTAATTTAAACCAATGCTATAATAATTATAAATATACTAGTCCGCGAAAATCTTGGATGCACCAGTAATTAAAGTAATTTTTAATCAGCGTGAATCTCGGAATATGCAGCTGAAGTACTAAAAACCAATATGTTATTAGAAATTTAGCAATTAATCAAGAATCTAGAAATGAATTTGAAAGAACAGATGCAATTAAAAGCTGAATAAACATATATCTACATGCTTATACCATAAATTATCTATCAGTCAGAAGTGTTTGTGTTTCTAGCTGCTGTATGGCGTGGAGAATTGGAAAACAGAAGATTAATAATAAATTAATGGTGGTAGCTCTTTAGCAGAAAAATTGTCATAGTGGGAAACTGACAATAAAGGACAGAAAAATAATCAATGTTGATTGGAGTATAATAGTTTTGTTGTTCTGGTGCTTGATGCGCTTTGTAAGAGAAGATTAAATCAAGTATGTATTCAGTAATGGAAACGCCGAAATTTTCTTACAAAGAAAAAAGTAAAATTAGAGATAAAGCTGCTATAAAGCAAACAATCTTTTCAGTTCCCTTTATTCCTTGAAAACAGTTTGTTGAAAATCGACTTAAATGGCTCAAAAATGAATTAACATAAACAGAATGCCAATACGAACTGAAATAGTGTTAATTTAAGAAAAAAAATTGCCATTTTTCATAAAGAAATTTCATAGGTGATTGAGAAACTATTTCGATATGATGATTTATATTGTTAGTAAGAAATGTTTCAAAAGTTAATTTTTTTTTCTATAATTTCTCAAAGCTTTTAGGGTCTTACGCAATTGCAATAAATTGAATAAATCTGAGTTTTAAACTTGCTATATAATTTGATGAAAAAATGGTTGCTTTTTTCAAAACCATCAGTTCTTTCAGAAAAACAAACGCAATATTTTTAGAAATGACGGTTAGGAAAAGTTTTACTCAGAAAAAAAAAATCAGGAATGCAAAAATATGATCTATTTGATTAAATGCAACATAATGGTTTAAAAATTTTTTCGTATCTGCTGTTACATTCGTTTTCAGTGAAGGAGAAATAGATCGCAACTATTTTTGAATATTTTGGAAAGTAATTTGAAAGGATATTAATTAATAATGTATATCTGTCATAATACTTCAAGCTTAGAATCAGTGAATTATAAACAAATTATTGATCCAACGCAAAAAGCAGATCTTATGCAATGCATCTTAATTGGTTCAAAGACCTTTTCATTTGTACATTTGTGACTTATGATATTTTTAAAGAAAGGAAAATGCAAAATTTAATTTTGTACTGTGATATTTTCATGGGAGCTTTTTTCTTTTTAATAAGTTTTGTTAGAGAATATATGAAGTAAATTTACGTTTATTTGATACATCTCAAATGCAACTTCTAATTGGGTTTTCAAATTCATCGTGAATTTTTCAGAGAGGAAAAATGACATGATTCAAGAGTTGGATATTAAATGAAATAGTCCATTACGTTTATTATGGGGCAGTAATTTTATACGCAAAGACTCTATTGAAACAAAAATGAAAATAGGGGAAAAAATCCGGTAATCTCCAGAAACTAAATAAATGTAATTCAACCAAATGAAGTTTGCAAAAATTCAAATTTCAGTATAGCCAATGCACCTATTTATTCATGGCGGAACGATAGGAGAAGAAAGTACAAATGTCCCTTGTATCAGTCTTAGATGACACCAGGGAAACAAAATATTATAAATATTTATTTTCTCGTATACAAAGTATAGAGAAAGTATTCTATTCCGTGAGTTCGAAAAACACAGAAAGAAACTCCCTAAGTTCGGAAAACGCATTTTTGGAAAATGCCTGACTGTTTGTCTGTGACAAAGATAACTCAAAAACGCCTTGAGCTATATAGGTGAAATTTGGTATGCAGTCTTTATACCAAATTCGTAGATTTCTATTGAATTTTGTGCAAAATCCATTTAGAGGAAGTCTGTCTTCCGGCTGTTCAAATATAAGCTAACACGATAACCATAAAACGAAGAGAGCTACATCGATAGAATTTGGTACACAGATTTAACATCAATATTGTAAACACTACTAAATTTCGAGCTAAATTGAATAAGGAATTGACGCCTGTCGATCTGTACTTTCAGAAACGTTTAAACGCATAGATCAAATTTGGTAAGAGATTCTGTGCGTTTTGCGTCAAGTCCTTGTTCAGAAGAACGCGTCTGAAACACGAATTCGATTTTCGGATGCTATTAACTGCGTGCTAGGAATTAATTACCTAAAACTTGCCAAAGATGACACGATAGATTCAATAAAAATCCTAAATTCACGCCAAAAGTTAATATTTCGTAACTTCGTAAGGTCAGTGCTATACACGGCGTTCTCTGGGATCACACCTTTATCGGAGAGTATGTGAGAAAGTTTTGGAGAGACGACTTCCGCTGTTTTATTTATTTATTTAGACGGCAGTATGGTTGGAAATAAGAGAGAGAGGAAAAAAAAATGAAACATGAGTCACCACTTTTCTTTGATCCGCAATTTTTATTTAGTCGTTAATTCCTGCATAACAAAAAAAAAGGAAAAGATTACTGTATGTTTTATAATATTATTAGTTTCTAATTAGTTAATTTTGATTAATTTCTTAATTACTTCTTTATTATTTCGTTTGTTAAGCGACAAAAAATTTTTTTTAAATTGATATCTCATGGTGTTTATTACTTTCAAGTCAAGCTTTCTTCCAATATTGCTTTTTTACATTTTTAGAATTGAACTATCTCACTCAAAACGTTTTCTCAATATAATGCCTTTTTTGTGCCTATACTCTCAAGCATAAAAGGGTTTAAAAAAAACTACTGCAATAACAACGCAAAAGGTTTTTGTTATTACGCTTGAAAGGAAGATAGTTTTTTAATGCATTGTTTACTTTTGTTATCTAATAGGTAAATGGATACGCCAGTAATATTAATACATTTAACGTCATAATTAATAACTGAATTTAGAAGACTCAATATTTGAATATATAAGTTTTTTTAAAGGCTTAGTTACGTAATAATAAATGATTAAAAAAATAATAAGTCTTCATTTATCTCGCTCAAAAATTATGATAAAAAAAGAAAACATTGAAAAAGAATACCATGAAAATTTAATTATAAGATAATCTTTCTGGGTACATTATGCAGTTTTCTTTTTTAACCTTAACTAAATCCGATAGTTGTTGAAAAGAACTTATGAACCTAATGACAAGTAATTCACGTAGAGTAATGCATTTTATTTCTGCTGTTAAAAATTCAATGTGATGTTAATAGCAAAAAAAGGGGGGGGGGGAGAAGGAGAGCATAAAAATACTTGAATTCCTGGTTATTTTGAAAAACGACAAATCGAATTTTGAAAATACATTCTTTCTAAAAATGAAAAGTGACATTCTTTTTAAATATGACCTTTTTATGTTAGAAAAACAGAATATAAGACCGAGTTTTTTGACAACTTGTATTTATTTTTTGTTTATTTAATTTAAAATTGTCTTGCGTACATGCGAAATGTTAGATTCTCCAATTTTCCAAAATGCCATTTTAATCTTTTTATAAAATGAGACAGTTTTCTCTTAAATATATTTTTCTTTGATTTTTTAAAAAATAGGAATAGAAGCAGGCAGCAAATCTCAAAGCAGAACTAATTGATTCATTTACATTTCAACAGTAAGCATAGATGATTTGATAGTTAGGAAGAAAGAGTGTTTGTTGAATTTGACATCCATCTATTCAGTGTTGCTGACAATGTAAACTTACCGAAAAGACAACAAACTGGAATAAGTTTAGAAAAATTATGATTGTTTATTTTTTTTAAGTGATTATTTTCTCTGTTTTGTCTAAGTTATGGTTGAGCGTTACAGGAAAAAAATTAGTTTAGGTAATCGAATGTGAACGAATGTGAAACATTTTTCTGCTTTTAAGTTCTGTATTTGAAAAGGTTAACGAAAGCTTGAGTTTAAATGAATCAAATAAAAAAGTCAGAACATCATCCTTGTATTTTGCTCGTGAATTTTTAAAAAATTACATATAAAAACTTTATTACTCCGTGTATCTCTATAATAGCTCTAAAAACATAAATTTACCAAGCAGAGAAAGATGTAGAAATGAAGTTTAATTGTGTAACTGGCATCATCATTTTTTAAAAATTTCTATTTAGAAGTCATGTATTTGTTGCAATGATCATGTCTTAATGATGTAATAAATGGATCAATGAAAGAATTTCGACTAAGAGAAAATTTTTAAAGAAATCACGAAGAAATGAATTCTTTATAGATCTTTCATTGCTTTAAAGCCAGGCATTCTTTAATGATTTTTTTTTCTCACAAGACTATTTTTAAAAATACTGAAGTTACTTAAAGCAAAATGTATCCGAAACCTTATTCAGTTTTAAAAGTAATAAAATTAATATTTAAATAAAAAAAAGCTGTATAAAAATATAAAATAAGAAAAATTAAAAATTAAAACTTGACATGGCAAAGAAAATATGGAAAATGAAAATAAAGGAACTTATATTCATTACAATTATCTCTTATTTTTTCTCTGCACTGTAGATTACGATTTAAATCTCTGCACTGTAGATTACGATTTAAAAAAAATTAGGTGGTTAAATTAGGTGGCCGAACGTTAAATTAGGTGGCCGATATTCAAAGTGGCATTCCATGCTCCAATCCTTTGTAGTACAGGAACAAGAAGAAATGGAAATTGTCTCAGATACGGTAAGCTCTAGTTACTCATACAAGAATACCTTATGCTAAGAAAAATTTTTTGTCTCTGGGTTTTAAAGTAAAACAAGCAAAATCATTATTATAAAACTTTATGCAATTTAGAACATGAATCAAAGGTAGCTCTCATATTACATTCTTTTCGAAATATTTGAAAATCCTAGTTTGAAATTGAAAAATATTCACTTTCTCTCCCAAATATTTATGGTTTATAATAATTCATGATGCTACCTATTGCATTAAAGTCTTCTTTGACTGCCAAACAACTGGAAGTAGAGAAATATCACTTGTAAGATTGAAAAAAATTGGCGAATCCCTTTTATTATATAAAACTGAAGTTATAATTAATGGTATGCTTTTTTTTCTCCTTTTATATAGCAACTAAAACAGAAAATAAGAAATTATGTAAAGAATAAAATAATTTTTGATTTAGATTTAATTTTCACAGACCGGCTCAAATATATTGGAAAGTTGTTTTTGTTATTACTTGAATTGTATTGGACACTGTCTCTATTGAAATGTAGTTTTATTAATTTATATTTAAGTTTTCCACAAAAGAGAAAGGGAAAGTTTTGTGTACAGTTTATTTTATTAATTTAAACTTTCGTTTATTTCATTAGCTTCAAAAGTCAGGTATTTTAGTATGATAAGATTTAATTTGGACATTTAATTCTTTTTTAGATCGCGAATTATTTCCCATTAAGCTGTATTTATGTGTTAAACATAGTCTTTTTTTTTAGTTTTTAACTCTAAATTTATTAACTATTGAGAAGGCTTTTTGTTTTTTAAAATTGGAAAAAGATTGCCTTAAATTTATTTGTTAAATTTAAAATGCTTGAATTTGCTAAAAGATAACATTTTAATTGTTTAAGTCATAATGCACTTTTTATTTATCGACGTTGAATGATTGTTAATATATAAAATGCAATCAAAGAAGTTCACAACTTAGAATTGGTTATTTTTTTCCAAAGAAGTTTTTTAAAACTATGAAGAGGAGCAATTGAAACGATGCCTCGGTTGAAGTAATACCTTTCTTGAGAAATTGACCAAACATTGAAAAAAAATTAATTGTACAATTTTACTCCAAAAGCTCGATAAATCCACTGCATTAGTTATTGCTAAAAGGTTTAATAGCATACAGTCCCAAAATTGTTATGCATTGGCATTCAGTACCTTTATAAAGTTTCTAATATTGGTACTCATATATCATGCGAATTACTTATTTAAAAATTTTAACTAAAATTGATAGTACGTGTAAAAATCTAAGAAAATATTTAAGATAAAAAATTAATTCAGCTATAATTCCTGCATTTTAATTCTACACAAAATAGGAAAGTATTATATGATATTTGCCTAACATGCGCTATAACTATAGAGCATCGAGAGCTGAGTCGCAGGGCGAAATACTAGCATGGCCTCTTCTCCCACACAAACCCAACATTTTTCCAATAATACCTCCCCTTCTCCAGTCTGATATCATGGAGTGCTAGGTCTCCCCATGGGCACCCTAGGGATTACGTCTCTCCCTTTCGACAGGACTGTGTAATTGTCTGTCGCGAGAGAAATTTTACACCCGCTTACTTTTTAAATAAAATTGTAGAGGGGGGGGGAGAGACAAATATCGTCATAGAATTTTTTCACTCAGATTTATCAACTGAATATTATGCCTATTGCAGGGTGGATAAAAACCTTCAGAGTGCAGGTAATGAATATCGGTACTTTAACATTCAAACCCCCACCAGAAACGAGAAAAAGTCCAGCTTTATAATCTTAAATCTCTTTGTGATACAGTTTTGAATCAAATGAATGATTTATTTTACAAAGAAAGTTTGAAATAGCTTCGATGCATACAAAAAATTCAGGTAGAAAACTTTGTTAATCTACAAGCTTTGAATCCAAATGCAAAATAAAAAAAAGAAAATATACTTTAATATCTTTATGGTACATGTTCATAAAAGAGTAAATGCCTAAGATACTTTCTTCCACTATCGAGAGAAAAAAAAAATTACTTAAGTTGCTGTGTCTGAATCGAAATCTTAAAGAAAATGTTAAATATTATATGTTCAATATGTGATGTATAATATACCATCTGTTTTTTCACATAAAACCGAAGGAAATAGAAAGATAAATATAACCATCCATTTTCTTAACTTAAATCTATCAGTGTAACATCAAAAATATTTTGTGGTGAGTGAAAGCCTTCTCACCATCTGGCACTGATCACCACAAGTTTCTCATCCCCACCCCATGTAAAAATGGCAGACAGACCAGACCGCAAGCTTTACAAACGGTTCCTATCGGTCGAAGAGAGGGGGACTACGAAAGTAATTAGCACACCCTCCATTATTCTATTCCAACAATCCAGCACCTGATACTTAGCCTGCGGACTTTCCGCTTTTTCATAAATTTAGGGGGATTGCACTCTTTCTGCATAAATCATGGCTGTTCCTCCCTCGATGATTCAGCCTCTGCTCCTCTTTCCGCTCGTCTCGTTTCAATGGAATACGTGGGATGTGTCGCCAAAGTTACGCTTTTCACCACAGATTTGGCGATCGGTCTTGGCGCAACATCTCCAGCGGGCTCTAGACTCGCCTCAGACGCCATTGAACGCGTATCGATTGTCTCGCTCTGCTCCTTTCTCTGACAACTTGCTCTTGCCAGACATCAGTTCTCTCTCATAGGTAAGCTTTTCTCACAATTTTGAACATCCATTTTAATTGATGTCAACTTTTAAAAATGTCGTTTAGAATCAATGGTAAAATGTTTATATATTTGTGTGACATTTTTGGAATTGTATGAAAAGTCACTTTATTTTATAGATATTTGTTATCTGGTGGCAACAGATGTTGGTAGACTAGGGGTGGCTTTGGATTCCTTATCCATTGTTCTTAACCAGAAGCTGTTGGGTTTTAGTTTCAAAGAATAGATAAATTTGTTCGATTTAGATTGTTTAAATTTAATTTTGTGGGATTAAAAGGAAGTATCTCGAAGGAAGTTATTTAAATATAGAATTATTTTTGTAATTTTTCTTTTCTTGCTCTAACCACCAGGAGATGAATTTCAGTAATTACCTCTCCATATGGAAAGAGTGTAATGGTTATGAAAACACAATGATAATTTTACTATTGCTATGATAGATTTAAAAAGTATAAGAAAATATAATAAATGATTACAATTCTCAAATTCTTAAAAAATCTATTCAGTCATGTGTTAAAAAAATAAATGTACAAGCCTTTGACTATCAGTTTTTCATAAAAGCAAAATTGATTGATTTAATATATATATATATATATATATATATTATTCTTTTATAAATTTTGAACTTAAATCGTGTATCTTTTAGAAATATTAAAGTTAATAACAGAGATACTGACTTATCATTTGATTATAAATTTGCATGGTTTGTGTTAATGTGTACAATGATAATATTATTTTATTATTTCTTTGCAAAACTGAGTGTTGCGAATGACATAATTTTGATAGCAAATTTCTAAAAAAAAAATGTTATTTATTAATATTAAATTATGTTAATTTCAATTAAATAATTTACATTACCGTCAGATAAGAATTAAAAAAAGATGCTAATAAATCTATAAATAGCATATTCGTCCTCCGACCATTCTTGATATAATAATTCTATGAATGCAATTCCCTGATAAATGCAATAATCCCTGAATTTTTTTTTTTTCTAATTCAGTTTAAAAGTGGATAAAATAAGTTATAACGATCATTTTATATTGTATCCATAATGTATTACTTTTTCAGTAGTTTGAAATATGGTGCTACGCTTAGTAGGAAAAATGTTAAATGAATCTCATATAAGTGTATCAACTGAAATTTGCTAAATATTCATAAATCTACTGTATAGAATTTATTAAGAATATTTTTTTTAAATTGATGTAATTCGATTTTTAGATTTCCGAATTTTATATACTCTTTGAATAAAAGTAGGGGGAAAATATCAAAGGTGAACTGAAAAGGACGAAGAGATATCTTATTAACTAGCTCTCTGACAACGTTAGCAAATGAAATACTATTCCCTACATTATTTTTCAGTATTATTTTGAAGGTAAAAGCAACAATCTTTAAACGTTATAAGCATTCTTTATATCTGATTTATTTCAAATAGTTATTTTGTATTTGATATTTAAACTCGATTGATTGAAAATAATGATAAACATATTTTGAGTTTAGTCGGAATTTCAAGGTTATTATTTGTTTTTACTTTTGCAATGTTGTTCACCGCTCATCTTATTCATGCAGGCACAGAATTCTAATATTCTCGTTATTATCATAATGTAATGTCATAATTTTGTTTAATGTGTTAAGCATTAATTTTTAACGATTTCATGTCTTTGTGAGCGCCCAGTCATGGTAACTGTAGCTGAGTTTTCATTCCTTGTAATTTGCTTGTGCTCGCTTAGTTCATAGGCCTTTAACTTATGTATTTTTCATGAAGTTATTTTATATGCATCAGTTGCGTGATGGTCCCTTTTTTATTTTATTGCTTTATCAGTATGCTCTGAAAGTATTTTCAACCGAAACGATTCATACCAAACTACGAATAAGCAGTAAAATTTAAGTTGGTTTTCATTTTTATTGGTTACATTCGGAAGCAAATAACTTAGTGTGAATATTCCCATACTTTCTTTTCTTTTTCTTTTTTTTTTTAAATAAGGAACATGTAATGCTTAATATTTTTATTTCCTGAGTTTAAGTGGCAATTTCTTTTTTTGTACATACATATAAATTTATAGATATATATTTTTCCAAAAATTACCATGAATTGCGATTACAAGCGCTTATCGTTCGACTTCGATTCCCCCCGAGTTGAAAATGATTGTGTTTGAGGTTGAAACTACACTTCATAATTTCTTGCATAACAGTGGTCCTAATTTTTACTATAAACTAGAAATTGTTAATTTATTTATTCAAAAATCTAACTTTTCGAATTTGATATAATGTGCCTTTGCTAATAAATGAAAAATTATGTACCTATTCTTCATCAAAGAATTTTTTATTTGAAATGAAACTAAGCCGACTCTTCTATGAAGATGTGAAAAAAAAATGAAGAAAAAAACCAGTAACAGTTAATTGTTCATTGTTTAATTACTTTGTTGTATAAATTGGGCAACTGTATTATAGAGTTGGTAAGTAACAACTGTTAACTGTTAAAAATCAATTGGATCGATTTGTAAACTATTTTTCTGTTAATAAAATTTATTGACTCTATGTATGCAGCTCTATGAATCACTTCTTATGCAGCTTTCTTTTACATACGAATTTATTTTATTATAATTGACGACATTTGTATGACTTAATGTAAAGATTTTTTTGTTTAGTAGACTAGCCACTTTTATAGAAAATAGTTTTTGCAAAAAATGAAATCTATCTATGATAGTCTAAGTTAGTCTATCCATGATAATGGCAATTTTAAAAGTGTATCGATTCGATTAAATTATAAACATTTACTCTACATTCATCGTGATTCAGCCTCCTCGTCTGAACTTGGTATATCGTCGATTCCTGGAGGCACAGAAAAAATATTTTTAATGGAGCCGTCTGTCTATGACTGAACGTATCTCCGGAAATGGGGACTAGGTGCTTGGGTTGGTTGCTATGGAAACCTTTATGCTGGGGATCCGTATCAACGCTCTTTGGTTGGTCTTGTAACGTTTCGAGAGGGTAAGGCGTTGTTGAAGCCTTAGAGAAAAATAAAATATGTGACGTTATAACTGCTGTTAATGTTTGTTTATTATATAAACTTCACTTAAATAAATATCACAAGTAAAATAAAATGTTTTCTTTACTATTAATTTGTCATGCTACTCAATTATTTTCATTTTCAATTCAAACTTCTAAAGTTGGAAAAAAAATCTAGTCTCATTTTTAATACAGAAATCATTTTCAAAAATCAGTATAATCAGACAGTCGATGATCAGTTTGCTGCGTGAAAAATGTTTTCCAATGGTTAATGATTATGTGAAACTCATTCCATTCGATTAGATTTATAAAGGAGAAAAAAATGGCTATGTGTAGGATAATAAAGTGAACCACATTTACCAGCGTATGAATATGATATATTCTCCCAAGTGAAGAACCGGCAAGATACTGAAGTTATATACCGTATCAAGTTTTCTGTTAATAATTTAAGTCTGAAGAAATGAATTCTCTCCATTTAAAGCAAAAGAAAATAATTCATGCGTGCTACAGACGCATTATGCGTCTTGATTCCTTATTTTAATCTTGTAATACTGATATAATAAGCTAGCGCTCTTTTTTAAGACACCAAATGTAAATTTGCAGACATCCCCTTGAAGTAAATTCCTAGTAAAATGTCTCTCCCTCCATTTCTCGGATTTTGAGGTCACTGTCTCCTCCTTACTAAAAATGTTTTTAAGGGGAGAATTTCTGAAATTCGATGCTGTACGTTGAAGATTGTTTCAAAAGGACATATTTTCAGATTTTGTTGCTCAATTTCATACAAACAATGCTGACAAATATGAGCCAACCAATTAAACAGAAAAGATGAATATTTGTATCGGACATAAAAACTACAAATTATTTTCAACTTCCTTGTCCCGTTGTCAAGGATGTTGCAGTCAGAACTGAAACCCACACACGAAATCTTATTTCAAAATGAACATTTTTATAAGAATTTACGTCGATTACCACGTTTCTGATTTTTAGTTTGGAACAAATTTCCGCTAGCGTGGAATTATCATGCCACAGAACATCCATTATTAGAAATTGTTTTGTTATAATGTCATTTTGAAGAAAATGTGTCCAAGTATGAATGTTTCTGAATTGCGTCGTCTATAGTATGTTAATATTTGCTTTTGGTTAGCATCCCTAAAGAAAATAATTTCTTTAGAACTGAAATTTGTATTGATATAAATTTTGAAAACAGATTTCGATACTGGAATTTGTATTAGAACATTAGAACGGACCCCCCCCCTCTAAGTCTGAGAATCTGTTTCATAAACAATAATGAAGAAATGAATGAAGAAAAGGAAGGCAAGATATTTAACTGAAAAAAATTATGCTGTTTTTAAAATGTGATTTTCTGCTGCGAATGTAACATTTAACAATCGATTTAAAAATAAATATTTTTTTTCTATTAAAGTTTTGTAAAAGTCACATCCAAACTATTTACAAGGGAAAAAAAAGACAAGGTTTCACCATATTCTAATAAGAAGGAAAATTATAAAGGAACGAGATAGAATTTTAAATGAGACTGAATTTACGTTAAAGATTAGTGTTCATCATAGTATTCGCATTAATTTTTTTTTTTTGTCGCTGTCTTATACGTGTTAGTATAAAAATATATAAAAGGATAAATTTTTATAATTGCTGAAATGATGTTAAAATGTGAAGCAGTCTCTGTATATGTGCTTCTGAAATTAATGATTTCGGGCAGAATATACTTTGATTAATATTTCGCTGATCGTGTAAAGTGCTATAAAATGTCTTTTAATATATTGAATGAAATTCGATCCACCTATAATTTCATACACGAAATCCATTTAAAAGCGTGACAATTGAGACATTCTGAGAAAATGATTATTACTTCTAACGGACGCTACTTAGTTTTAGTTCTGATAAAAGCCTTAATCTTTCTGTGTGGTTTATTTCAATTGCTTAACTACAGTCAGACGGATTAGTTTCATCACACTGGCAAACAAATAAATTAGTTCTTCTTTTCAATCTATAACTTTTAATTTAATTAAGCTCTAGTATCATCATCA
Organism: Argiope aurantia; assembly: GCA_026543865.1. Lineage (NCBI taxonomy): Eukaryota > Metazoa > Arthropoda > Arachnida > Araneae > Araneidae > Argiope > Argiope aurantia. The sequence continues at coordinate 20,409 of JAPMOR010039921.1, forward strand.
GAATCAGTTGCCTTTCTTTTTTAAATTCATATTTGGCATGTAAAATTATATTTATTAGTATTTTCTGCTCTACCCTTTCATAATTAGTTTGCTGAATATTCTTTTGTGAAAACACAAGCAGTTTGTGAAAGAAATTATTTAACTTGGAATTTAAAAAAAAAAACAATTAAAGATTATAGGCTGACAGGAAGTGCTTTACTGGATAAAAACTTACATAACCGATTATTATTTTTTTTAAAATAAAGCAGACTAAGCTTGAGGGTGTAGGTTAGCTTGGAACTGAACCAAATTACCCTTCAAATTGTCAAACAGATTTGAATTTACTTTCGAAAGTTAATGTTAGTTTCGGAAGTTCACTGCCGACGTTAACCTTGATAAAATTTAAGGCTTAGACTAGTGTTCTTTCAGAAGCCCATTTTAATCCTAAGAGAGAAGATAACATCTGTGAAAAATCGTTGCTCAAGTTTAATGTACAATATTTAAAACTTTAGACGACAACGTGAATTTCATCCCCCCCCCCTTGATTTTTTAAAAGTCATGGTTATCAATCAGTTTTCATGGTTTATTGAGTTTTCTGGAATTACTCAAGGGATAAAAAAAAGTATAGATATTTATTTGCCATTATTTTTATTCAAATGTTTATGTTTAAATTCTTGAGCTTAAATTCTAACAGCTTATGAGATAAACTGTACAATACCTTTTTATTAACAATAGGTAATCAATCCCCTTGAAGAATTTATTTCAAGCATAACTCAAATTTGTTCTATTTTTTAATCATTATTTAATATAGTACCTGGTTAATCTCTGTTATTCTTACTCTGTATTTTTATTTCACTAAATATTAAAGTCTGTTTGCTGTGGCCTGCAAAGGAAGCATTAATATTTCGGAAACTAGTCTTGGAATTGAGAGCATTATCAAAAGCAAAAATCATTTATTTCGCTTCAAATAGTCAGATATGTTGAGGGATAATTGAAAATAATTCTATGCCCAAGTTTCCGTTTATCTTCGTTTCGCAATTATCTGTCAGATCACGTAATTTGAGATTATTTTAATAAGATATACAATAGTCAACTAAAACGATCATTGTTTGAATTAAATGTTATGATTGATTTATTAACCTTTTAAAAGGAATATTGGTTATTATGACAGCTAAAATACATGTTAAATAAACGGTTATTCGAAAAATGTTCCAAATGGAGCAAAAAATGTCAAATTCACTAGTTACGAGGACTTTTGCTGCCCCAAAACATTACAATATTTAAAAAAAAATCAATAAAATTAGGTAATTTAATTTTTAAACTTTCTAATAATACATTATTATTAATAATAAACCATTGTATCAGCCAGTGTCTGATTACTAAACGTGTTACATTGTTGTTGTTCGAGGTAATTGAGATCTAAAGTTTTTCAGGTGTGAGGGCGAATTCTGTGAAGCTGGGATGCATGAATTTTACAAACATTTGCCAACCAAATTTGAAAATACTTGAAAATTGGCATATAAAATTATGGAAGTACTTATTGATGTAAACAATTATTTTCATCTCTGAAAGAAAATTATAAGCCTTCTGCCAACTTGGGTCAGTTTTGAAGTTATTTACAGTGGATAAAGTATTCCCAAAATAGAAAAGAGGATAGCAAAGAGATGTTAAGTAACTGGAAAAAAAAGCATTAACTTTATTGTTATTTTTTATTGCTATATTTTCGAAATAAATATTCTCTTCAATAAAAAATTATTATTATTTTTTTTTTTACGGTCCACGTAGTATTACATCGTTTTTAAGTGGCCATGGTAGAATTTCAGTTTTGACATCCTAGGATTAGGGAGTTAATAATATCAGCAAATAGACTGTTTTAAAATTCAAAACATTATTTAATGCATTTTAATTTGTAAGGAGTTTAATGTTGAATTGAAGCCATATAGATTTTCGAGTTGATTAAAGCATTAATGCTGTAATTTCTGAACCATTATATAGTGGCAATGCGCAGATTTTTCCCCTTCCCAAAATGCAAAACAAAAATTACTGTATAACATTTGGTTAGTGCATTGTTGTAGGAATCAGTCACGTAGAAAATAAAATATGTTTTTCACAAGAAACTGAAGGAAGCGGACCCCAAAGCAAAATATCAACATCCGTTTTGCATATTGGAGGGGAAAGAAAAACTCGCCATCTGGCACTAATAGTGAAACTAGTCCTCCGCCTCCCTCCAACGGCAAACGACGGTTTGCAATCTGTTCGTAAATCGAAGGGTGGGAGTTGGGGAGTGAATTCGGTAAGTAACGCATTACCTCAGTATGGTTTTTCATCACAAAACTCATTTCAGTGCGTTTGATAAGATAGGAATGGTTAAAAAAAAATATTATGTATAATAATTGTTTTTTTTTTTCATAAATGCTTTTTTAAAACTGAAAAAGACTTCTTAATATTTGTTTAACTATACTGTAATCGGTAATCAATAAATCCTGAGGCATGTCATTTTAATTTCTTCAATGTTTTAATTTATTAATTGTGTTCTGAATAATTTCAATTTAAATAATTATATTGATGCTTTAACTATGTTCATTTTAGAGCGATATATGTTTAATAAATTATTAAAAAGAAATATTTTCAAAGATCCTAAGATGTCATTTGGCTTGATTTTTTTTTTTGATATTCTAAGATTTTTAATAAAATGCAAAATATGTTTTCTACGTTTCTTTTTCTTCCTTCTTTTTTAATAATGATTGTGCAGTTTCAAAGTTCCATTGAAGTTATTAGTGTTTTTACTTTGTCTGCATTTGTTTTGTTTTGTATATCTTCGATCAACGGCGTTTTGAATAATAATTTTCGGCTGTACTGTGTTATACAATCCTATTGCACCACTGGGACATCAAAATCAAGTGCCCACAATTTTTTCCAACTCTAGCGCAGTTATATCAAATGATGTTACTACTAAGTGACATTAAATAAAATAATTTGTTTAGTTCTAATTGAATATCATCCATATATAAACTTTTATGTTGTCCTACGCCTTTTTTAGTCAATATATATATATATATTTTAATTTATAGTGATGTTTAGTCTTTTAATTTGTCTTACAAATCTGACTTTTTGCTTTAAATGAATATTGTCTTGACTTCTGGTTTATCATTTCAAACATTTGCTAGCTATACAATTGCATTGGATGTCGTTTTTTTTTAAATACAAAATCAGCGTCATTTTTTTGCAAGATTTTGTAAACAGATTTTAATGTTGAAATTATTTGTTTTTAAATAAATGCATTTCTATTATCTTTTGTAATTCAAATAAGGGGGTAGCATGAAAACTAGGGAAATAACTCCTGTATCATTATTTTCGATTGATTTTTCAATAATACGAGGTCGTTCTATTTGTGATTCCATTTACTATCTTTGAAATGTCATCTATACTTATAATAAAGCTCAATGTGTGTGTGTGTGTTGGCGCTCTACAGGCCAGACCATTCAACCTATAGCTACCAAATTTGGCACGTGTATACCTTGGAGGCCGGGAATGTGCACCTGGGGGTTATTTTTTCAAATTTTTAATTAGAATTTTATTTATTTAAAAATTAAGCGAAATTTTGACGTGTTTCTGCTATAACTTCCGAAAATATTACCGCACAAAAAAGATTTTTACATGAAGTTAAAGATGAAAAATTTATCTTTTAAATGATACTAATGTTTTAATCTTAAAATTAAATTTCTATTTTTGATGAATTTTTAAATAAATATTTTAACTATGTTTTTCAATAATTTTTTTCGTAAAAAATAAAAATTAAGATTAAGCACGTTTCGCATTCATGGGAAAAAATTAGCTTTTTTTCAAAGTGTTGCCATCACATTGATTAAAACTCCAATTAAAAATAAATTAAATCTTTTTGGAAATGAAATCTGCAAAAATATAATTTTCGGCACATGTCTGCAGGAAATGAAACAAATAAGAAGTATTATTTTTTTCTAAAAAATAAATTCAAGAAAAATTATTTTATGATCTTTTACACTCTCTATACAGGGTGTTTATTTAGTCCCGGACCCATTTTGATGTTTCATGACTCATAAAATAATGAAGATATAAACAAACTTATTGCATTTATTGATGGAATAACTCCTATATTTTCCTTTTCAGGTTTGAATATTTTTACTTTTGTAAATATCGTCTGCGCGTTTGGTTAATTTCAGATAATTTCATTTTCCAGTCTAAATATCTGTACTTTTCTAAATATCGTCTGCTTATTAATTGCATTTTTCTCTCTTTTGTTTTTGGCAACTATTGAAATGTTATGTTTACTTTTGATGTGTTTGTTCTATGTAGTACTTTTGTATGTGATATTTTATTCGAGCGGATATTAAGGAGAATGCATACACCACAAGAGAAAGCACAGATTTTATGGTGGTCATAGAGTTAATTTCCAATCAACTAAATCACTGACTTTTAAGAGTTAATTTCCAATCACTTAAACTGACTGATTTATGAAAATTTGAATATCACTATTCAATAAAAAAAGGATAATTTTAGATTTTCCATCGATCGCTTCAAAGAAAATACGCCAATCAGCGCGCAGGTTTCTCAAGATTAATTGGCCTAATATTATGAAAATGTTGAGGTTTTCTAAATTTTTAACATTTAAAACTTCATAAAGAAGTCTTAGTTGATCGTGGAAAATAGAAACATTCCTTCATTTATTTAAATTTTGGTGTGTCCAGAATATTTCTCAGAATATGATACCTTACTGCATTAAATTTAGACTTCATAATTTTTGAAATATATTTATAGGCCGGAACAAAATACTATTATTGATTTCATTTCAATCCTTTTGAATGCAAAACTGAAAACTGAATTTTATGCTGAATCTCAGAAATTTTTGTTGAATTATTGTTTGAGATATTACATAAATGATGAAAAATATTTTGTAGTTAACATAAGACTTAAATACCGAGCGATTCTGTTTGCAATACTCACATTCAATAATAATAATAATTAATAAATAACAATAAAGATGATAAATAAAATAAAACGCTTGGTTTTATTAAAAAATATCTTAATATTAATTGCAATTTCATCATTTACATTTTAAATTAAAGTTGAAGTTTTGCCGGAAATGGTAACAAATTAGCAAAATATATATAGTAAATTGAACGAAACGATCTAAACAGTATAAGTTTGGTATGACTATCAAAATGTGAAGATTAAAAATGTTTGGTTTGAGAATCCTTTAAGAGGCCAGTTACTTAAAATATTTAATTGAAAATTGTAGCGAGCGGTAATACTGGCGAACCGGCTGGTTGCCAAAGGCGGCTAGTCAGTAATAAAGCAAATCTCATTTTTATATAAGAGAAAGAGAATTCATGAAAAATTCTATATTTTATTTTCTGTAAACATGCTATCTATTAAAACCTTAAAACAAAACAAACACAATAACAATAACAACACAAAAATGGGGTATTCAGTCTAAATATAAATATTCCGTCTGGTGAAAAACCGTCTGTGGTCAAATGGCGCAGCCAGAAGACTTTTGGCTAATATAGGTACTATTCCCACTGTAATTAAAGAACGAAAAGAAGATACATTTGTTCGATGCATAAGAATTTATTATACTTTTGTATCTCGCTCATAACAAAAATGGATGTTTCTTTCTTCAGGTGGCAAGTCAATCATTTAGATTTATGAAAATATTTTTTAAAAAACCTTCACCGAATTTATACAACTTATGAAACAGTTTATTCTGAAAATCTGATCTTAAAATTCTATCTTCCTCTATCATATTATTTAGAAAGAACAGCATTTGTGTTTCTGACCCGTCCACCCTTTATATCTTGATGAGAATGATTCATAATAATATAATTCAACTTGACTTAACTAAACTTGCATAATTGGGATTTATTCAGTCTCGCCTTGAGACAATTTATTGTATTCTATTGTTGAAATGATGTCTCAGATTTAGTCAAGCTGTTCTCAACTATTAAATGGTGTCACAAATTAAATAAAATTGTGTCCAACTGTTCCGACTCTTGTGCCTCTTAAATAGCTTTTTCTAAAGTAAAGTTCATGGTCGTGCAATCCTTTCTGGCTGAATCCAAATTTACGAAAGTTATTATTTATTTGTAGTGGTTTTGACCTTCTTGAGACTTGATTCAGGAAGCAATTTATTCTATTTAATTTATTTCTCACTTTTTTAATTCCGTTTTTGCTATATTCCTAAATATTCTTTAATTTTCTCAATTCTACTTTTTTTTTTATGGAATGCATTTAATAGAATTAATGTATGAAGAATTCTGAAATGGCGATTCTATGTGCTTTTAAATATCAGTAGGAAATATGAATTCCTGTTTAAACATTTAACAGGATTCCCCTGAAAACTAAAAAGAAGATAAAAAGTCATATAATGAAAAAAATTTTATGTAAATGTAATATGTGAAAAATTCTCATCGGATTTAAAATAAATGTAAAGATTTGATCAGACCAGATCTGAGCTGAAGAATTAATGAAACTTCCCTGGTCATTTAATATAAATAAGAATTATTTCGGTGAAAATATTTTTATTTGTTGTACAAAACACTTGCATATCATTTAAAAAGAAACAATCCTTTAGTGAACATATAAAATCAATCATAAACGAGAAAAATCCCCATCAAAGGATAATTTTTACTTTCTGTTTTACAACCTTTTCAATAATTCGTAAAGATCAATTTTTGTGTGAAAGAAAGAATGCAGTTATGAAACATTTTTCAATATCAAAGATTTTGTAAAGTAAGCATTTAATAATATATTGCAAAAAGAAATAGAAATCTTTATTTTTTAAGCTTATTAGAAAACAATTTGTCGCTTTTATTTTGTCTCTCTGTTAATTAATCATATTTATTTCTTTATGTTAGAAACCAATTTTTAAATTAATTTTTAAAAAAAGTTTAGTTAAAATTTAGTTCCTTCTGCAGACAAAAAACAAACTATACATTATTTTGAGAGAATTGATTCTATTATTCTTACATTATTTCTTTGATGATACATTTTTTTTTCTTTTGACGATTCAGGAAATTAACAAGGAATTAAATATTTAGAAAATAGTTTTAAAATGCGAACGTAATAGATTTCTTTGAAGAGGTGTTATGTAATAGTTAGCCACTGTATGAAAGCATATTTAAATGCGTTCATTACAAAACTTTTTAAATTATATGTTAATTTCTCATTAATAATTTGACTTTTATACCCTAATTTATTAATGCTTAAAGATTCTATTATTATATTAAGTAAGCAACTATCCTGAAAGGCCGAAACATAGACATTTTTCTGCATATTTTCAGGGTTGTCTAATTTTGCGCATTAATTTATGTCAGTATGTAATTTATTTAGTATGAATGTACTTGAACTGATTCAGACAAAAATCAAGCATCGTTTAAATATAAGACCATTGTTCTCTTAAGATTTTTTTTAATGTTTTCAAAGTCTCTCTTACACATCAACATTTACTTTTTTCCAGTTTACTGACTGATCAAAAGTCAACAACTCTGACAAACTTTATATCTGAGTATTTTGAATGCGTTAAAAAAATGCTGTAATTCTTTTACTATTTTTTTAAAAATTACTTTAAAATTTTATTATACACGGATTTTTTTTATACACGGGATATTGTAAGCAACTCTCTTGAAGGTCTTTTTCATTTGTTATTTCAATTTGTCATAATATATGGGAGTTAAAAAATACTCATGTAGAGATTTAATAAAAATGCTTACAGTGCTTAGGGGGCACTATACCCATTTTAAAAAATGCCTTTACTAACATTTTGGAAAAAAAAGTCCCTTATAGACTTAAAAAATAAATTAGGAAATAAAAAATCTGTTTGCACGAATTAATCATATTCAGTGACAATATTTTTTATTTAAAAATTGAGATATTCATTTCTAAGGACTCAAAATATTTGTATACTTCTCTCTCTCTCTTATCGTTATAGCCGTTTTTATTTTAAACAGAAGTCAAGAATCCCGTTTTTCTAACGAACATGCCACTTGAAGATATTTTAAATTTAATTTTTGCGAAAACCTATGGTTTCGTACCGCTGCTAAGAAAGCATCCTTACGTTCGGAAACGAAAGCGATAACGAGCATCCGCAACGACATAGAGAAAGTCGTTTCACATTAAAACCATTTGATATACCAAGAGTAGTAAATTGATCGTCATTTGAGAGAAACAAAAACAAACGAAAATTTAAAAAAGTCAGCAATAAAATATAATTTCGCTGTTGATATATGTAGGCTAATGAATTCTCAAAAGAAGCCAGAAGATTGGGAACCGAGAGTCTAGATAGCTAAGACTGCATTCTGTCGTTAAACTATCAAATAACGCTACTCTTTACCGCAAGTCCTTGGTTTCCTGTTTGCTATCTTTGTATTTTTTTATTCATCCGCAGCAGACGTAATTTCTTTTTTGCACATATTTCGCATTGTATGACACTGATAACACGATTGCAGTTCATGAAAGTCTACTTAATTAATTAGTACGTGGATTTATCGTATTTCAGTTTAAACAGACAACTATTGTTCTGCCAATATCTTGGTCACTGCAAACTATTAATAAAATGGGCAAAGTTCGGGAGATATATGTCTGATGTATCAAAGTGAAATTTGATTCAAGTCAATAATTATTTTGGTTAAAAATTTATTTATCAAGAATTCGATTTCAAAAGTTTGTAGTCATTTTCTTGACATTTGTTGATAAAAATTGTAATCTCTATAAGATAATTTTGCTGACTTTGCCAAGCGTGAGCATTTTTTCCCCCTTGTATCTTATCTGAAAAATAGAAAAATACTTTTTTCATGCAGTGAATCTATTTCGTAAATCTAACTGAAAATCGAAATTTTTTATACTTATTCTTGATTTATAGTTATAGTTATAAGTGCATATTAATTTATTATGTTATACTTCCAGATCAATTTCAATTATATTTTGATTATTAATAAATTCGATGATACTATCAAAGTTGATTTCTTTTACTCAATTAAAATAATTGAATAATTGTTTAACTGAAATTGCAAGAATTTATTAATATTCGTTATTAAAGTTCATATAATTCGTTCGTGATAATCCAGTCGACTTTAATCAACTATTTTATCAGGATTGTAAAACTAATGCTAGGCAAAAATTCACTCCTAGTTAACTTTCCTTGCATTGTCATCTCGTTAATTTCTTGAAGGGTTACGAAAAGTGCAAAAAATTCAAATAACGCATTTTAAATATGTGCATTTTTTAAAGTTTTTCTCCATTTTCATGTTACGGTTCTTCTTGAGCTATGCTTATGTTGGAAAAATATAAATTTGTTTTAAAGAATATAAATTTGTTTCACAAAAGTTGATTCTTAATGGTTTCTAATTGAAAATTATCAGTCTAGTTCTGTCTTGATTGATGAATACTCACACAAGTTTAAAAAAGAAAAAAGGTAGTTAATAGTGATAATACTGGTTAGTTTCCGTGCAGTTGGACAAAATCAAAGGAACTTGGATAAATTCCAATTCGAATGTCAAGTCTATGATTCAAGAACAGAATTACCAAACATTTTTAACTTCCAGGTGCTGAATGCAATGCTACCTGCTTATTTTATTTTGTATGAAAGAAAAAGAATATGTAGCTTGAGCTAAACTTTGAGCGTAGCAAATATTTATATTTCGCTTGCAAGTTGTACTTAACTTTTAATTCAACTGAGAAATAAATTTTAGTCGTAACTGCAAGATCCAGAGAAGTCAAGCAGGTGTTAGTGGGCGAAAAGATGAAGAGAGCGTCTAATTTTGCTTCCTCTTTCCCATTTGGTGTTCTGCCAGACGATTATTCATATATAAAAAAATATTTTGCAGTGTTATCAAAATAATTTAGCGTTCAGTATTTCATCCTTATAATTTTGTTTCAAATATGAAACAGAGTGAGAATTTCATCAATTCAAAATGGAGGATCAGTTTGATGATGATAGACATCGTAATATTTAATATCATCACTAGTTACGAATTGCAAAACTGTCTATTTTGAGATATCAGTTTTTGTAAAAATAAACAGCCATCTTTGTAGTCACTCATCACATCCTTTCAATGATTGTAACCGAAATATGTTTTTCTGCGATACTATGAAAGACACATACTCCTTCATTTGCATGCTGTGTTATGATATGCACTCGTGCTTAAACCATGCTTATTTCTGCAGTTGGGCCTGACCTCCTTATCTGAAATCATTTTTCAGTTCTCTTTGGAGAGAATGAAAGATAAACTGTGGGTCATTTTTTTACTGCAGCACCATTAAGAATATCCTTTTAAGTATGCGAACAAGTCTCATTTAGGATATTGTTACAATTTAACAGATTTTGCTGGTTTTTATTTTCTTTTAATAAATTTTGAATTACTGATATTTTTCAAAATTAAAAAAAAAATTGTTTCAGAAGTCAACCTATTTTTTCTGTTGTTTGCTTTTTTTAATTTGCTTTTTGTAGCGTAATTAGTTTTTATAAAAAAAATTTTCTTTTGACAAAAAATATTTAAAAAAAAAATTGTTGTTCTTTATTCTTTATGCATAGTCTAATATTTACAATAGAAAATAAACTTTTTTGTGCTACAATCTTTTTATTCTTCTTTTATTTAGATTAATATATGCTTTTGAATTATATAGGCTTTTCGTGCAGCGAGGCATAACAACGAAAAATAATGCTTCAATTTGTATTTTTGAAAGTTGATCGATCTGTAAATCTCAAAAAATATCTACCAAGTTTTAAGCGACCAATTTAATTGTGCTGAAATTTACCGCAAGAGTCACTTTCTAAAATTAAATGTTATAATTTTCGGAAATCTCGATTTCGCTTATGAATTCACATATTATTTAACGATATAAACTGCTTAATTCCGTGTTTTTTTTTTTTTTTTTTTTTTTTGCTCATGGGGACCAAAGAATATTTATACTTCAAATTTGCGAAATATCTCATTTCTTTATACGTTCTGCATTCAATCTAGAAATATCTGTGCGTTAAAAAAGTTAAATAGTTTCAACAAATACCACAGCTGCCAAGGTTTACTGCGGGGGTTTTTTTTGTCACTTTTTTTTACAACCATATGGATATTTCATTCCTCTGAAACTCTTAAGCTTTATTGTGATATGGTTGAAACTTTTTTTGAAGCGTATACGTTTACTAAAGACAAACAGTCCTTTATTCTTTCATGTTTTGCTACTTACATTTCTCGCTCTAACTTTTCTCCACTTGGCTTCTTAACCATTCTGTTTTCTGCAGTTTTTTTTTTTTTTCTTTCATATATGTTATTTCTTAAACGATTTTGACTTTTTATTTCTCCATTTGTCCTTACAATTATGAATCTTCTTAAAGTCATAGTTCTTATTTTGTTTCAATTGTTGGAAATAAGCCAAATAATTTAGAACTGTTATCATTGTTAATGCGTTTCTATATTAAATCCCTTGCCGCAAATGAGTAAGAAGAAAGATTTAGTCTCTGAATTTTTCAGCCGGAAAGATTTATTTATTTATTGTTTTTAAAATTCAGTTTCAGTAGTTTATTCCACCTACCTTCCCCGTGCTATATAGAGTGTATATTTTTTATTTGAATGTATTTATATAATCTCCAAGTATCTTACATTCTATTCATTAAGTTTATAAACTGATCCTATTTTTTATTAATATTATTTAGTAGTAAAACGATTTCGCATTTTACTGTGGGAAGTCATGAAAAAATTCAGGTATATCTGAAAGTTTTCTGAAATTTTAGAGGTTTTATGAATTTATTGTAATGGCAAAAACTTTTCACTATTTTCTTCTCGTAATATAAAATCTGTTTTGATCTTTTCTCACTATTTTTTGAGTAATTATTGTTAATTATAATCTTTATTAAGAATTCATTCTTAGTATTATTTTTTCCTTTCAGAAATGATTCAGTATAAGAATATACATATTCTAGAGTAAGTTAAGTACTAATTTAAATGAGTAAAATCATTCATACGTAATATTTGCGTCCATGAATAAATACAGCAAATTTCAAGAAATAAATATTGGTATTTTATGTAAAAGCATATGAAGTAATTTCTGCTCTATATAGCAAGATCGTAGCTTATTCATTGGAATGCTTTATTTTTGTATAGATATAGAAAATATTTTATTAACCTTGAGAAAATAAAATTCATTTAGTTAAGAATTAAAAATAAATTCTCCTACTCTTTAGGTTGCTTGTAAATACAAATGGAAATCTCTGTACCTTAGAAAGAAAGCTATTTCTCTTTCAATAGATTGATTTTAAATATAAAATAATTAAGTGTCAATATTTCTTCTTTATTTTTCGTGGAACAGACTGGACACCTACTGTTTCCAAACACAACATTCAGATTACCAAGAAAATTTTAATTACTACATAATTCTCAGCATTAAAAATGTTAGTTATCAAATGTTAAGTGCATGTGCTTCATTAATTGCCTGATGATAAATATCATCTTCATTGTCGACTGCTGACCTGAGATGTTTATAAAAAGTGCAAAATTATCCATTGCATAAACCAATAAAAGAAATTAAAATAGCAAAGATTTCAATACTTCTGGACATCTCGTTTGGAAATGTAAAAAATACCTGTGATTTTTAATGGAACGTTTTGCATTGCATTCCACCATCGTTCTTGAAAGAATAATGTTAAAAAAATTGCATGTTTCTCAGCATTCTGTGCAACTGAGGACAAGATTAGCAGTAAATATTATTTTTAACTTCATGACGTCGAAATGCTCTTTGCGTGCATATTTCTTTCGCATCCTTCTTGCGTTTCGTCTTTGAAGATCAGAAGTATTCTGTTTATATATATGGAGCGCAGGGATAATTGCTTCCATTAAAAGCTTTACTGCCTTTCGGAATTAATTAAAGGTTGTTTTTTTTACTGTACTTTATCTTTGAACATCATGAGCCAAAGCTTGGACCAATGAAGCAGGATTAGCTCATTTACATTTCCAGCCAAACAATTTTGGCTTTGAAATTGGGAAACGCATTCTTGACTGTATCTTTCCTTTATTCTCTTCTGAGACGTACAAATAAACAAAAGGCTGAGAATAGGTCATGCAAAACCTTGCGGATAACAATTGAGATAGAAAGAAAAACTATTCTCCAAATGATAAAAAATATGTATGTGAATTAAAATTCTTAAAATGGTATTCTTTACCGAAGACTTAACACGAAATCTTGATATGATACAGTGTTTTGCACCGTCAATATATAATTTTGCACAATAGACAATATATAAGTTCATATAATACCTATATATTAAAAAACTTAAACATTCGAATTTATAAATTAATGAATACAATAATTTCGAAATAAAGAAATAGTGTTTTCGAAGTAATTAATGTATTTTCCGCTTTTTGGAAGAAGTTATGCTCGTGGTTGGAGACATTTTTATGAGCATTAACTTTGGCTGGTGGCTACAAATCTCAAGCATAATACCCTTTCACGGATTCCAGCGTTTTCAGAATCGAATTTTATCATTTTTGAAATCCATTAACTTTCTTCGATGTAATAATTCTGCGATATTTTTAATATCTCAAATACTTTTAGTAGAAATTTATACATTTTACTGTTCAATTAATCATACGTATTTTATTTCTCGGTGTTTATGTTTAGCAAAATTCAATTTTTTAAAATGAAATTCAGTTTATTTTATCCCTATTCTATATCATACCTGAAATCTGCTTATTAACCAGTGTTGAAAATAATTGTTTCGTTGTTATTGGCCCATTTTCAAAGAGCCTAATCAATGCTTTACTACTGATTAGTTGTGGCTGCTTAAAGTTAAAAAGATGTTCCTCCGTAATAATTTTTAAGAAAATCAAAACAAGATTTTTATTGCGGTGTTTCTAATATAAAGCTTTCCACGATTTCACATTTAAAGCTAATATAGCAACATTGTCAATTACTGAATTATTATCTTAAATTATCTGTTCGCTGATTACATTGTCCGCAGCATGCGAAGACATGTAATTTTTAAAAAAAAATTATTTCAGTAATTGCTACTCTAATACAATTCGTAAATTATATTATGACGGTTATTATATTTTAAAAGGAAGGATCAATGAATAAAACAATCATAATCCTTCTAGAGATTATGTACCGAATGATATCAGTAACTTGAAAACATAATTTTTCGTAGAAGCTTACCTATTCATAAATATACTCTTGACAAAATTCATTTAGAAATATTTAACTATCAACAACAAGGAAAAAATCAGAAACTGGAATATCTTTGTTTAAAAGTAAAGTGTTGATGCAGAATCGAATGAAAACTAAGAAACCACTTAAGCAGATTGAAACAAAGAAGTCTAGTCCTAAGTCAACTTCGAATTAAAAGCAAAACTCCTACAAGACATATTCTGTAGGGTATACTTATTACGTTTTTCATCCACTGTACGCCTACGTCATTCAAACAAACTTCACGGTGTATCCCAAAATATCTCTTCGAGAAGACGGTTAGCCAAAATCGAATAATCTTACAGCACAGTCAGTGCAAGATCTTCGAAATTGGTAGTGTTCCATAAAAGTTACGGAGTATTTTTTCTCTATTCATTTTATCTTGCACTGAAAAGGTTGGAATGAATGCTTCTCTGTTAGTTTCTCTAAACAAGGATTGTTTGTTTTGGTTTTCTTTTTGCTTTGCATAATTGGTGTTTACTTTAAACTACAGAATCTTTACGATTTTTTGTTTTTTATGTACACTTAAAAGAAGCGAAAAAAGTTTAATCGATCCGCCTACGTAATTATTTCTAGTGATTTTAAAATCAACATTTGACGATATATTGATGACCTCACAAGATTTTTTCTGCTTGACCTAAAAAGGATAAATTATTTGATGATCTGTCCAAGCACTTTCACAATAATCATAGTTTCAGGTGTTTTACAGCGGGCGATTTGCAGTCTCAACACTTCTGCGTATAAATAACTTACAGAGGAGTAATGAAAATTCGATTCCACTAACTAAAAAAAACAAAGTGTGCGATTTGTATTTATATATTGTGACAAAAAGCTCAGATACAGTTTAAAATATTGTGCATTTAAAAAAATGTTTTGTTGTTTTCTATTTCTTGCATTGGCTTTTGTCCAGTTTTCAGCTTCTATTATGTTTTACAGGCCACTGCGAACTAATTTTTTAGATGATGATAATTGCTACAACAAATTAGCAGTTTAATAAATCATTTTATTGAGGTGATTGTAAATATGTCATTAAAGATGAATTTAGTTTTAAGTATGTTTTGCTGGTCCATGGGAATTAATTGCTTGATAAAATAACTATAACTGCCTAATAGATTTCTAATATGTTTATCGAATTCAAGACGTGATTTTCAGTGAAATGGGAAAGTCCGAATGAATTGTTGCAGATTTTAAAATGAATGTTTGTAATAAAAATTCCTGTAATGAAGTTGATAGGGTTGATTCACTCATTTTGAAAAAAACGGGCGACATTTTGTAGAAAAGAAAATCTTAAAAAAAAGCGACTAAAATTTTCTAAAGAAAGAACAATTATGCTTTCAACGTGCCGTAAAGTATTATAAAAAACATTTTCGGAGAATGTTATTTACTACCCCTTACCTCGTTTTAATGAGAGACTTGGAGCCCACCAATTGAATGATTAGATCTGGTCTGAAATTTCACAGTAGATTTTCAAGGAGATTTAATTTACATTTGATCCCTGATCAATGATGGGAACTCAGTTTGGATGAACATAGGCTTAAATTTGGTTTTTTATGCATATTTTACTTTGCTTTAAAACATGTAAAGGTTATAACACTTTTCAGCTTGTCTCAAACACATTTTACTCTTTGAATGAACTATTATGAAGACACTATCTTTCAAACAAAATTGTAAAACAATATCATATTTTTCCAAATTTTCTCATAAATGATTGAATTACATTTGAAAATAAAAAAATAATAAAGACTTCTTGTGAGGTATCTTATCAGGTGCTAGAATTGTATGCAACGGAAAATAAATGTATTCCGATGACCGTTCGTGATAGTAAATTCTCTTGCAGAGTTGTACGAAATAAGCTGGTCTTTAAAAAAGTAGATTGGATTCAAAAATTTCAGACAATTATTTTTCGCTTCATTTCTAATGTAATAATAAAGCAAGCATTATTGATTGGATAAACTGTCAATTATTGAAATTATTAAAATATAAAATTTTATTATTGCTGTTGTTCTTTATCGCTCAAATTGCTCCGAGCTGAGCTAAAAGTTATAGTATTTTTTATCCTTAATTTTTTTTTAATGATTAATTTTTTTTTAATGATTATGAATATTTTTTTCTTTAGAACGCTCTGCTCATCATGTCTAGCCCAGCAAAGGAAGATCTTCCCAAAGTGCCCACCGATTTCAAAAATGAACTGGAGAAATTTGATGCAGCGAAAATGAAGCACACGGAGACCAAAGAAAAGAATCCTTTGCCTTCTAAAGAAGGTTAAGTTCAATTTTAACTAAGGTTTTTGAAGAAAATAAATAATATTAAATAAAATTATGATAATATTAAATGACATCATTAAGAAAGAATGAAGAATATATTAGGAAAATTAACAAAGATATTTTCGAATGGAAGATTAATTACATGTCATTGATACATTTAGATTCCAATCTTATAAAAAATATAATACTATTTAGAGAGCATTTGATTTATGTATAATATTTATACCCCTTCTTTCTTCACAGCGAAACATTTTGTATTTCATATTACTACTTATTTCTGGTTTGTTTCAGCATATGACTGATGACTTCCTAATAAATCTTTCTGTATTTCTTATTTTGAATAGTATGAAGGAAGAATATTTCTTAAAAAGTAATGCATTTGAAATTGTAATAAAGTACCTGAGTATATTAATTTCCCTCTTTGTCATTATTTAAATAAAATAAAAAGAATATTTTAATGCACTTTCAAAAAATTCTGAGGTGTAAATTAAAATCGTAATTTATTATTTAAATGGAGAGTTGGATGATTTACTTGCGCACAAGTTATTCTTTTCATATTTTTTAATTGGATCAAATATATGATCAACTTTCATACATATTTTCAATTAAATATAATGATGAAAATCATTAACACTAAAGCTACCACGAGCGGGTCATTTGACCCGCTTCCAATGGCAATTCCAATGTATCGGTGAAATGCCGGTAGGTTTAGTGTTAATATCTTTTTAAGATTTGTTACTAATATGGATAGTCATACTAGATTTTTTCTTCCTTGACAATAACGATGAAAATAATCTTCAAAATTCTAAAACTGCCCGCCTTTGGCGACCAACTTATTTGCCCAGATTACAAAGTTCTTTGGTGGTTAAATATTAATGTGGGATGCATATTTTTCAAAACATTTTACCTTGTTATTTGATAGGACTCCAAAACGTGAATTTAAATAAGTCAAAACATATTATAATGTTAAATTCAAATTAAAAAGTGTATATATATTACGAAATAAAAGTGAAAGGTGAAATCCTTCTTCAGAATTAATGTCCAAAAAAATTCCAACATTGGTAAATGAGTGCAATTGAATGTTTTGATGGATAAGTTTGATTTTAATAAGATAAAAAAATAAATTGTTACAAATTGTGCATTACATTGAAAAATTTTTAAAAAGAAAGAAAACATTGAACAGAAATGAAATTGATCTAATTAAAAGGTAATTTTTTGAGTTTTAAGTTAATATAAAAACCATTTTTGTGAGACAATAGTTTTGGAAAATATGGTCATCAATTTCCGTAGGTAAGTCATAGTAATTACCGTTCTGGCAATTGTCAGGCCTATTCTCAAGTTCTTTTAAACTTTGTTTCATGCCTATTTCGTAATTTCTTTTACATCTTTCCTCTGAGTGAATAGAGTTTTTAGTGAGCCCTACATATAGCATTTCTAACGATATTTCGCAGTTTCATTGGCGAAACGTTGAATTATGTGCAGTTGTAAAAACCTTCAATGAAGCAATTTGAAACGCTCGTAAAGTGATTTATTTACAGTTGATTGTTGCTAATCGACAATGTATAATAAGCGCAATTTTTATGCCATGTACGTTAACGTTTTATATATAGAGATGGTTAAAATTAGGTGTATTATAATTTTAAAAACACAAAAGAATAGTTTAAAACGCTGTTTATCTCCCTTTCTTCCCTTCTATAATTATAATGACCAACGTCTATTGAGAATCTACATAACAATATTAAAAATCTTCGACTTTTTCATATCTTTTCCATTTGCCTATATCAGATTTGATACAAGAGAAGCAACGTCATGAAATCTTTACTGGTGTCTCAACATTCAACAAAGCCAAACTGAAGCGTACCAATACCAAGGAGAAGATAGTGTTACCTACAAAAGAAGGTTTAATTCAAAATATATGCTTGAGCAACTAGGAAATAACTAATAAACTAGGAATGCTTTACAATAATGGCTCGTCAATATAGCTTCAAAACTCTCAACTTGCTTCAGCAAAATTTAGTAGTTACATCTTTATAAAAGATGAAGATTTCCGGCGTTTTCTAGCAAATAAAATTTGTTAGTACTTGATACAGATTTTAATAACTTACGCTTAATGAATTATATGACTAACGCTATGAAATGATAATGCTTTCTTATCAAAATAATGTGCCAAAGTAAGTTTTATCAACTTTCAAAGAAGATATTTTATTTTAACTTGAATATATGTTAGCAGCTTTTTGAATATAGTAATTTATTGAACTTATTTATTTCCTTTAGCTTTTAGATTGTTTTAGCTGCTCTTATTTAATTGAGTTAATGCTGCTTTTAGTATAGTGTTAACTAAATTTTCTTTAATATTAGTATTTTTTTTTAGTAAAAATAGCATTTTATCCGAGTAATGCATTTCGTTATCTGCAAAGAATGATCTAAAGCTTAGCTTTTTACTTAATGACAATTTAGCTTTTTTTAATTTGTTTTCGTAGTAGAAATGTTAGTTTTATTTTGTGTTTATTCTTTTAATGATTTTAAATTTATTTTTCTGTGTTAAAATAGTATTTACATAATATCTATGATCTGGAAAATTTATTATATTTTAAAGCATGCATTATTTTTATTTCAGTTTAAGTTTATATATATATTGTGTTTATTAATGAATTCCTCTGTTTTAAAAATGGTCTACTGCATAAAAGTTGTATGAAATGTTAGCTAAGCTTAAAATTTTCTAATTTACTTTCATCGGCCAAAATTTTATGACCATCACTGAATATGGAGCTCAGCAGCTTCATACGCGCATTGCAGCAACAGATCTTGGCGGATATTCATATAGAATTGCAACGTGCTGATTCATTTTGAGCAAACAAAATACGAATATTTGCACTGCCCAAATCCATTCATAGACCCAGGTATTAAACACAGCCCCGACTGAGAAACCCGACGAAGCCGCTGTCGTTCCATTTCATTTCAACTGCCCTTTTCACTTTACATTACCTTCACTCTTTTTCTAAACTAGTGTATTTAAAAAATTTCGAAATTGCCTTTTTGTCAAAAAAATTAAAGAAACTTTCTTCGTAGTAGAAGAAAACCTGATTAAAGCATTTAACGAAACAACGATAGGTTTAATTAATTAACAATAAAATTCCGAATATGAATTGAGTGCGAATTATATAAGAATAATCTTTGAAAAAGCAATAAAATAATCGATTCCAAAACGATGATCAATTATAAAAATGGAAGATCAGAGTTGGAATCCATCTTGCTTTTCGTCACAATTTACTTTACGTGTTGAGAAGCATTTAAATCAAAGTTACATCGAACTACAACTGTGAATGCTTGTGCACAGAAGACGCACAAATGAAAAATTAACATGATTTTTCTCGCCTGTTCCGGAATATTTATTGCGAAAATGCGCAAACGGATATATTTCGTTTTCGCTATTTAAAAATTCCCAAGATTATAAAAGAACAAGCACAGAATACAGTAGAAAATTTTGTTTGATGTACTACGTATTTCGGTTACCGTAATGCACCCATTGTATTTATTTTGCATTTTATTTTGAATGGTTATTTCCGATTCTCTGACTGGCTGCCTTCGTGTATGCACGACCGGCAAAGCCAAACGTTCCAATCTGATTTCATCGCTCCAATGTTGAGTTCAACTAGACCATCGATTAACAGGTGAGCATAGTTAGATGATTCAGTTTTCAAAATCTTTTTGTGGCAGATTACATAGAGTTCATTGGAAAAATCTTCTATTATTAAGTTCCACATGATGATCTGTAGCAATGTTTAAAAACATCTAGGTGTTCACACTTTTTTTTAAGTAAAAAGATCAAATTGAACTGTCGAAACTTATTCCAAATTCATACGTCACTTGCTTTTGAGTAATAGCCGGGAACTGCTGCTTAAATTCTTGTTTTCGTTTAATACTCACGTATTTTCCTGTCCTTCGTATTATTAAAAATAAAATTCGTAGGTGTACATAATATTCTTCACTCATTTACTTGAAAATTTTTGTCGAATCTAAAAGATTTACAATTTTGCAACACTCCCCCCACCCCCATGAGGCTAAGGTTTCTGAACTGCCATTTTATATCTTAGTCAAGTATTTTGATGTGGCTGAGAATTCTTTTCCACTATCATGCTTTCGTTATTAATCCAAAAGTTCGAGAACCTTTCGACAACCGCTAACATTTCAACAGATTTTCATTATTCTAGTCTCTTAGCCAGGTTCATAAATCTCTGAAACAGCTGCCCCCAAATAACTAAAATCATGATTGTTTCCCCAGTGCAGTTTTCTATATCTCTGTTTCGAATAAATAATACTATGTTTATTTCGACATCTTGACATTCCTTTACAGACAATATTTTTTTATTTATTCCTAAAATCCAATTTGTTCTGAAGCTGTTTGATGGTCTTAAGTTGGTCCTTGAATGTATATTGAAACATAAAAAAGCTAATAATTATTAAAAGTTGATAAATGCAATTTTATAGCTTTGTAAGTTAGACCTACTTTTGGATTTATTTGCGATCAAATTTATCAAAGTTATGTTAATCTTTATAAAATACTTTTCACGTGTTATAATTTCATTATAAAGGGTTTTACTTTTTTTAAAAGTGAAATTAAATTCAAGTGGAAGTTTTCTTTTGATTTTTCATAATGAATGGAAAATAATCTGTTCCATCTCCTTTCAAAGGCTAATGTTGCATCCAAAACATGGATTTGAAATAATTTATTATTATTGTTATTTTTAAATCAGCTTAAAGAATATTCTCAAGAATAGGTCTAACTTTTTCTTGAAAAGAACAATTTGCTTTTATTGATGCTAGGCTATTATTTTAAAGTTCTGAGTGCATGATTTTTTTATTTAAATTTTATGCATCATAAATGCAACTCGTCACAGTTAAAATGTATGTGTTCCACTTAATAAAGTCTGCAATGTTGTCTGCCAGTATTGACGCAAGAAAAAATATATGACCGGAAGCAACAAGTTCTTCAAAGTGTGACAGGCTTTGATCGAAGCAAACTGAAGAAAACTAAAACAGTAGAGAAAAACTTTCTTCCAACTAAAGAAGGTTGAACATTTTTCTCTTTTTGTACAGCATGTTTTTCTAAAGCATTGTGAGCACTCATGGTATGTATTTCCTAAAACTGATGAAACTGCAATGCTACTAATCCAAATAAAGATGTTACTGCTCGATCTAATGCTTATGGAGATGGAGTTTTTCTAACATATGGTGTTAAAAAGATATGTAATAGGAGGGAAATAATATCAGTTTAACTGCTAAATACATAATTACTTTGAAACATTTTTTAAAAAAAATTAATGCTTAGAAATATATGCTATGTAACTTCGTTTATTTGAATTGTCAAAAATGACTTTTTGGCTAATTGAACGATAACATATTTGTGTTTTAATATTTTCTTATAACTTCGGATGTATATTAAGTTTATTATTATTTCATTATCAACACGACACATTTTTGCGGAAACGCGAATTTCAGCGTTTTCAGGATCAATTTCATCATTCTTGAGATCGATTAATTTTCTTTTACAATATTTTTAATATCTGAAGGACTTTTTGCTTAAATTTATTCATTTTATTGTTCAAATAATCATACTTATTTTACTCCTCGGTGTTTATGTTTGGTACATTTCATTATTTAATGAAGTTCAACTTTGTTCCAAACCTGTTTCGCGTCTGTCATTAACATTACATAAGAGGTATAATAATCTTCATGTAAATGAATTACCATATCTGACATTTAAGGTTTTTTTTTACATGTAACTCATTTCAAATTTATACTCATATATTTTCTCAAAAATTGCTTAGATGAATCAAATAAAATGATTAACTGCTATTATTTTTATTTTTGTAGTCTGGGGCAGTCTTAATGTAGAAAATAATCAATTACAAAGATATCGAATCTCTTGTATTGCTTAAGGAATTATATTCGGTCTTGATTGCATGATTGAAAAGGATTGCATTCAATTTTAGATTTTTTGCATGTTATTCCACTTATTTGTATCATTACGATAAACGACCTAAGCAAGTCATAGGACGTAAGCAAAACTAGGGAACAAATCTTTTCCCTTTTGAGTTCAACTTCTTAAGAGAATAACGATCATTTTTCTGTGTGTTGAAAATTCGAAGTGAAGAATAAGTTGTTGATTTTGAATTGAATGTAAAAGCTGAACTTACATATTATATAATTTAAGCACCTTGCCAATAAAATACAGCTTCTGCATATACAATTGTTATAGTGTATAATGTTATTATACTTATCTGACATTTCATTTGTAAAAAGAGAGCATCCCGGATTAATTGGAGTAATAAAATTTAAAAATATATCATAAGAATTAGAAATATGTCTTCTTGATTATTAGTGCTATTGCTACTTTTAGCAAACGTTAGTACCTGAGCACAACCATATATATTTTACACTTCGGGAACCTGATAAATATTCTTACCTGAAACAAGACGTCTTATACATGAATTAAGTTATCGAAAAACAAGTGTAGGTTCTTCCTTTTATCAGAAAATCAGAGAATTATTTGATTTATTAAAGCTGAAGTTTTTACGGGTAAAGTCAAACGTTTCTGTACTAAGATTGTAGGTATACAATGCATAAAAACAGATGCAGAATTTCACATATTTCTGAGAAATTTGTATTATTGATACAAACTGTTCGACGTTCATTCGAACTGTGGCATTCTGTTTGGCTAAAGAAATCCATTAACGCATACATATTCTCTACATCATGCATGCGGTAACAATGCTTCTTTCATAAACTTCACTTTTTTGCTGAACAATCAAATCACAATTTATAATCGTCATCTCAAAGGCTGAAAGATAATAATTAATATTTGTTCGACATATAAATGGAGATATAAGCTATATAGGACTACAGTAGGTATAGTTTTTCTTCTATTGTCATATAAGCATATAGATATGTTCCCCTTCAATCTAAGGGATAAATTAAGAAGTTTTAATAGTTTATAAAATGCTTTTACAAGTAAATCATATTTAATTATAAAAAAATCATCATTTATTTATTTTTCTTTGTTTCGGAATTGTTTAATATTCTATTTGTAGTTATACTCTGGGGACATTTCCGCCAGATTAAACCAGGCAATAGATGTGCCACTGGTCTCCATTAAATGTACCACAAACTGTCAGCAGTATAAGACGTTGACTTATTTAATCATAATTTTTTGACAGAAAAATTTATAATGTGTGCAGTAAAATAATCGAAGAAAATTTTTATTTTCGTCGTACGCATAAAAATGTACCGAAAAAAAAACATTAATAGAATGCAATCCGTACTTCTAAAATTTAAAAATTAAACAATTTGATATTAGAATGCATTTTCCTTAAAATAAAATATGGTTTTAAAGAAAAACTTTCTGAATTATATTCTTTAAGGACAAACTAATTATTTAAATAAAGGAAGAACTTGAAATGTGCATACATTTTAATGCTGAAATTCCAAACTAGAAGCTACCGATAATAATAGATAACTTTAATCTGAAAGTATAATAGTAATGAATTTCTTTCAGTCCTATTTTTTTAATTTAATTTTACTGTGTATTTTCTATTGCTTTTAAATGATTTTAGGATGTTTGTTTGTTTTTCAAACAAAAAAAAATCCTTCTAAATGCTGCCGTATTACATAACTCTTTTCATATTGTATAGTTTTAAATATTTTAAGAGAGTTTATACAAAATTAATAACGAAACTAGCCTTATTCAGCTACATTTTATACATGCACAAAATGAAAAGATACTGTTTCGAAAACTTTTCTTAATTCTGTACAGTTAGAAAATGAAATAGAAGCATTTTTTTGAGAAACCATTTTTAAAAAACCAAAGTCGCATTTTTCGAGTTATATTCGTATATTAGATAGGAAAGAGAGAGAAGAGGAAAGAAAAACAAAACATTTCATTTAGTCATAACTAGCTTTTTAAGTCCTGCAAATTGTAATCATTAATGGGAATTTTAGTGGTAATATTTCTCCATTAAATTTTTTTTTTTTCGGTTTTCAAAAGAAGAATTAAAAAAAAAAAAACATTTTTTATCTCATAAAGAATTTTTTGTAACATACCCAGAAGATTGTTCGCATTTCAAGCAGAAGATTCTTGATGAATCAATTACATCATTATAATAATAATGAAAATAGCAGTTACTTTTTAACGAAATTTTCCTTACGTTAAAGAATTACGATAATAATAATAATAATAAAACCGATATTATACCTCTGCCGATAGCTGTCAAAATAAATGTAAAAAAGAAAAAAAGTCGAGCTCATATTAGTCCATCAGTTTTCAATATTAAAAATTATTTTCTAAATTGACGCATTTATTTTCCTTTTTAGTTATTGAACAGGAGAAGGGTAGCAAAGCCATTCTTCAAGGGATAGAATCCTTTGATCCCTCGAAGCTGAAACCGACAGAAACTCAGGAAAAGAATCCCTTACCAACTAAAGAAGGTAAAAAAGTGAAAAGCTTGCCACATTGGTCGCTTTTCAAAATAATCGCGCCTTTATAATAAATTTCCTGTGCTAATTAAATAAACTGCTGATTACGGCTTCATCATAAAAAAATGTGATAAAATGGGTTTACGACATTTGAAAGGTTAAGAAAGAACGGAATTCGATGGCATAAGCTTAATGACTAAAAGCTTTTAAGCAGTCAGGCACTTTTTGATTTTTTTAAAGCGGAATTTGATGTAACCATAGTTCGCTCTGCTCTGTAATTGCTGGTTTTTATACGCACTAACGTATTTTAAATATTCTCTCTTGTAAAAGTATTAGTACAGAAAAAGTCAAAATCCATGCAGAAGGAATCAAGTTCATCTCTAGAAATGCTTCTCACGAATTTTGTTAAGTATTTTTCTTGCATGATATTGCCTTTGTATCTGATGCATGCCATTTTCTGTCATGTCAAATCCTTTTATTATCATTGTTTTTTACGAATCTTATCTTTATGATGTTATTGCATGGATTATGATCGAATGCAGAGAGATTATTGTCTAGTAATATCTTACGCAATATAGCATAAATACATCTTTTTTTCCTTTTTTTTTCTTTCTTTCTTTCTTTCATATTTCTCATTCCTTGCCGAGTCTTAAACAGTACTTGATTGAGTTTGAGAAGGATTTGCTCAATAAACAAAAAATTACAGATTTTATTGAATAATTCACTCACTTTATAAATGAACTGTTCATTATTCTCAATTCGCTCCAAAAAGAAAAAGAAGAATTGTAATTTCAACGTTGATGCGCATCTATAAATTATGAAAAAGAAAAGAAATCTTGTTAGTTAGAATATTATTCAAAGATAGCTTAGATAAAGTTAGATTATTTTAAATTAGATTATTTCCATTTGTCAACTAAGATAATTAGTCAAATTGTAGCTCAACTTCCGCTTTGAATGTGCATATGCTTCAATACAAACAGCTGCTTAATTTTAGATTGCGGTTTTTAGATGAAAGCGATACTTGAAACTAACTTCTTAGGCTTCAAATTTTCAGTATATCATGAATGTTAGATCGCTTGAGCGCAGCAGCTCGTCCATATGATATAAAATTTGCTTGATTCGAGAATCGAATATGCAATCGTTATGTGATGAAGACCATCGTGACTTTAAAAAAATATCTCCGTGAGTGGATAGTCTTTAAGATTTCAATTCAGTTCGTGGAAACGTTAAAAGCATAAAAAGCGGCCTTGTTAAATTAATTTAATTAGATTAACACTCATTTTGAAACAGTCAGATTTGAACTGTGATCATATGCCGAGAACGATAACAAAGTTGATGAAATAAATAGTTTAACTACACACATCAGATTCCCCCCCCCCCCTTTTGTTTTTGTCTTCACAGATTTCGAATGCTGCATCAGAAAATATTTTTTTCTTAAGCAGTTTCTTTTTTATTAATACTTAAAATATATTACATAGAATGCATGATTTATTGCCTGTAAAACCGTGGCATATAATTATATTTATGTTATGAATAGAAATTTGTAGTTTTTATATTTTTTCTGATTATTTATAATTGCATAATTCACTGCATGTATATTATCGTTTTTTTTAAAGAATGTACTTTGTTCTTTTATAACATTTATACTTTTCTTTACAGATGCAGCTATTTGTTTAAATTTTATCTTAAGTTAAACTTTATTCCATCATTTTTTTGCTGTCTTCTGCTAAAATTTTTTACAATGTTTATTGTAATAAATTCCGATGCATACAGTTTTAAATAGAAATCTTCCTTTTTTTTTAGTATTATACTTGAGCATGTCACTATGGTGTGTGTATCAATAAATAAAATTTAGAACTAATCAATTTCAAAGAATCTGCTTCGTACTTAATGCAAATATTTGTCTCCTACTGTTATACATTTTTTTCCTATTTAAACAAACAAAAAAAAAAAAAACTGTGGAAACGCTTGATGTAAATAGTTTTGTTCTTATTACCGTTATTCATTACCTCATACAATTAGGTCATATTCTATCCATGTCATATTCTATCTAAAAACGTGTTTAAAAATAGTACGTATTTATAAAGGCTCTCTGAATGGAGTGTGATAGTTTAAATACCATTCGATACATTGTCAGTTAGAAAAACAACAAATAACTTTAATGTATTTGCCAAAAATACTAAATACATGTTTGTATTTTATTAACTTTTAAAAACGTTTAGCTTATTTATTTTTATTAAATCATTCCTGGTTATTCGAATATTTGATTAATTCTGCATTTTCACTTTGCTTTTTTTCTAGTGATTGATCAAGAAAAAAGTGGTGCTGCCTAAATAAGAAGTCTTCTACAGTCGTAATTGTGATTTGTATCGGATGACTTTATTTATTATCAATATTTTTTGATCTAGTTGCACGGATGAAAGCGTATTTGTTACTAATGTTTTCTAATGGCCTGTGAAAGTGTTGATTTACTCTTTATACTATGTTATCAAATGCAACTACAGCTGTCAATTGTATTAATAATTTCATGTGCTATCTATCATATCATAGTTGGTAAAACCAGAAATCTTTTGTAAGAAAAATTTTTTGGGAATTTATTATCAACTTTTATATGTTTCACTTATTCGAAATTGTAACTTTATATAATATTGAATGCCTCATGTACCATTTTGATAAGAATTTTTTTAATATGGCAGGAGGAGAGTGATCGTTATCTTCTCACCTTTGTTCTAATACTTTCTCACTACTGCCAAATCTGTGTCTTGATATTGCTGCTAGTTCTTTGTATATATGTAGAACAATTGTAGGTATATGTGTCAATGGTCATTAACCATCTCTCTATCAATATATTGTAGCATAATGAATAAGCAAAAAATCTCTTCACTTTTTATATTTCTTACTTTTCCCAGTTTCAATTTCATAGAAGGAATAAAAAGAATCTCAATTTTTATTTTCTAAAATATTTAAGAATTCTCATTCATCTTTGTGAGTTAATTTCACAATGGATTGAAAAGTTTCGATGATCTTTTTGAGTTAATTTCATGTGAGATTGAAAAATTTAGATGATCTTTGCAAGGCATCCGAATAAAAGCATCAAATCTTAAAATTTGATTCATAATAAAGAAATGCAAGTTATAACTTTTAACACAATAAATTTTAAATTTTCCATTGTTCTGTCTCAATAGCAGATAATATAATTATTAAAATAGTAAACGTTTTCCTCTCTTATTATTTGAGTTATTTTTCATTTAAAAAAGAAAATGATTACTTTGCTGTTTGAAAATGATAACTGTTCTTACTTGCAATTATAACTTGATGCTGAGTTTTGAATGGGACTACATTGCGCGAATTATGAGGAAACTAAGAAATTGAAAACTTTCAAATCTTTTTAATGATAAGTTGTTTAAATATTTAATGTTGTTTGCTAATTTCAAGTTGTGTGATGAGCATGTGCAAATATATCTATTCTGCATTGTAGTGATAAAAAAGCATTTTTAGAAATTTAATAATTTTTTATAATGTTACTGAGCAATTTCGGGTAATTTATCATGAAAATTCAAAATAAATATAATTTGCATTAAATTGTTTATAATATCAAATATAAATTTTAAATTTATCATAAGGAAATGTTAAATGTTTCATACCATGACACCTTTAAGATGTAATCTTCAATTTATACTCTTAAATCGCTATTTCGCTTGAGCCTTCATATGCTGTGGATAAATATTTTGTTTGAAATAAATTACGTTTTCAACATATATTCATTAAATACTCATTTAAAATATAGCTTAATCATTGTGCATTAATTCTCATATTGCTTGCTATTCCTACTGTTATAATACTAGACATCAAGGCTTCACTTATATCCTGCGGTTCTATATGAAATAAACATTAATCACAACATTGTACTTCCGTTCATTTTCTAAATATGTGCCACTGTTTAAGTGTAATGAATAAATGTAACAATTTTGATTTGTTTATTGGAATATCATTCTTAAAAGTCAATAAAATTACTTAATAAGACGTTTCGTTGTTTAAAATGATGATGCAAACATACATTACAACATACAGTTCAGAAAGAACATGTTACTCATGCATAAAACTGTTTTAAATGCTTATGTATATTAACAAATGAATTTTAAAATAACACGATAAAGAAAAACCAAAATAAACGTAGACATATAAACAAACCCCAAAATAAGCTTAAGTGCCGGCGTCAGCGACGATTAATTTCTCTCCGTTTTCTGTGCCTTCAATCCATTGTTTTATTGTCTGTGTTTCTCCTGTAACTGGTAGTTTCTCCTTTTATTTTGTTCTGCTGACTAGTAAGGTTATCTGTCTTTTTTTAAAAAAATTTTTTAAGAGGATTATCTAACGGGCAAAATGCATTCGGAATTTACTTTATCTCCTCTAGACAATGTTGTAATCATGAGCAGAAACTATCACATTAATATGGATACTGTTCAAAATAACAACTTCATTAGAAGTATCAAAAACACCAATGAACATTTTATGTGCCTTGGACCTAATCAATATCAAGAAATAAATGTCATCCTCTCAAATGCAGATCAATCACAGAAATTACCTCAGTTAAATCCATTTCTCGTGCAAGCTTTCATAAAAAAATATCATTAATAGGAATGACTCGGTAGACATGCCTATTAATGATAGGCATGGCAAAGTAAGCTTCACTATATACTCGGCAAAACAAAGTAAGCTTCACGACAAAGACGGTATGTTCTGCCCAACTTTTATCATTAACGAAATTTATGGATAAAGATATTTTGACTGTTCTCATGTGGGAAAATATCTCTTCTCGTTTTTTTTATCATTTGACATACCAACAAATAACTCCATGGAGGAGTTCGCTGCAGAAATACAAGAAAAAAACAACCTCATCGTAGTTGAAGTGCATAGATTCTTAAAGCAAAACTCAACAAATATTTCACAAATTCTAATCACTGTCCTTGGAACAACTCTGTCCGACTCTCGTTAAAATTTGGTGTATAAACTAGCGCATCCAACAATTCATAGACCGTCCTCAACAATGCAATAAATGATATTCTTTTGCTCATCCTACCTGAATTTGTTGAAAAATCAATATCTGCTACCTTTGTGGTGTAACACATTTTGTGCCCACAAGGGTCAGAAAAATTTATCATTTGCAATGGACCCCATAATGCTAAATACAGAGTATGTCCATCGTACTTAAAAGAATAAAATATTTTAGAACTCGAGTACCACAATTATACTACAACTGGCGAAGCTCGTAGAATTCTTTAAACAGCCAGCATAAAAATGTTTCGATACTGTTAAAATCATGGCAGCAGCTACTGATTTTCAGGACAGTTCATCGAAAGTTCAAAATTTGAATCCTTCCTCCAAACAATTGATGAAAGATTCGAAAAACAAACTGTCCTTTTCGGTAATATGCTACAGAGACTATTAATGAATTATACAGAACATGTGCAAGGTAATTGCACAGTCTTGATTGCAGTACCTCATCTGCTCGTAAAAAGAAAATCCTTCAAAATTCAAATCACATTTCTAAAGCTAAAGTGCATTGGGATGCAGGTAGTAATAATGACCAGGAAATTCTGCCATTTTGGATGTTTTTTCCTTTCCTTTGGTTTTTTTTGTGTGTTTTATTCCCCCCCCCCCCTTCTTCAACCCTTAAACTTTGGGTTTTGTTTCTCGTCTCTTTTTCTTTTCTTCGCCCTTCCCATTTTTCGTCACTTGTTCACTTTCCATTGTTTTTTTTGTCACAATTTTTCAGTGCCTAAGTTTGTCTCATGTTCATAATTTTTTTTTCTAAACTGTCATTTTTGCAGTGATATTAAAAATTTAAAAAATTGATTAAGTATTAAAAATAAAATAAAAACGATTCAACCAACCTCCATTTTCCACATCCTCTTTTGGGATCATCCAAGAAACATACTTGAAAGAAAACGATCACTTCCATGTTCCAAACAAAATAATTCCGAACCCACCTTCATATTTTAAGATTTCAACCTCCATCACCTTTTTATGGGGCGGAAACCATCACTCTACTCATAGCGATTATTTTGCCGAATGGCTCAATAATTTTGATTTTATACTTCTCAATACATCAAAGCCTACTCGAACCATAAACACTAATACATATTCGATTCTTGATCTCGCCTTATGCTCTACTCACCTTTTCGAAGAGATCGATTGTTCCGTTTTTGATTGTTCTTTCGAAAGTAACCATAGACCCAAAATCGCCTCGCTGTCGAAATTCCAAGCTGAGCCTAAACACCTTAAAACTATGCATTGAAATCCAATGATTATAAAAACAAATGAAATCAGTTAATGCAGTAAAACAACCGACGATCAAAATTGTTACTAATAAAATTTCAGAAATCATTATTAAACCTACACCAATTAAAATCTTACCTAATAAGGATTATCCTACGTGGTCGAATGCAACTTGCAACATTTTCAGTCGTTTGAAAAAGCACATGGAAAAAGGCAATGAGGAATATACCTATTTCAGATTTAATTAAATATAAAAAAATACAGAAGTAAACTTAAATCTCATGTAAAAGAAAAAAAACTAAGGATAGATACCAGAAAAACACATGTAAAATTTCTCGCAACCCAATAATGTTTTGTAAAAAGCTTAATAAATTATCCAATCATACTAATCTGATCTTAAGACCAACGGAATCATCGTTCATAACAATAGATACATTAGCAGTTCTAAAATTCAAAGCAAACTTTTTGCAAATCACGATTATCTTCTTGAACCTATACCAATGGATTATAGTAATGAAAATGAATTTTTAAACAATAGTAAACAAATTTGGGAACACAAAAAAAGAAAAATTTCAGATAAAATCCCAGCAGCTTGGTTCAAAAAACTTGGCGATACGGCTCTCTACAAAATCTTTGATATCTTTCAACAACAATTAAATTTCTCTTTACCGCCAAAGGATTAGAAGCATGATGTCATTGTTCGAGATTCAAAACCAAAGATAAAACGAAAATTACCTCTTGTAGACCCAATAACTCTTATTTCAGTGTTTTTGCAAAATATTTTAATGCATCATAGCCCAACGAATTATTCAATACCACCTAATTTTCAGTTTTAAAAAACTAACCACAACACGGTTTTATCCCGGTTAGAGATAGCCAAACAGCAACATATAGAATTTATTCAGCAATTTCTGAGGCACATAAAAGAACAATTTTTTTATTGGGATTAGTCTTGATCTCAAAAACGCCTATGACTCAGTTCCTATTGATGATATGATTTATAAATGTCTCCAGTTTGGCATAAAGGTCTTCCTCAAAGCAATGTTCTTTCATCGGTTCTTTTTATCATTTTCATGAATGACTTTTTTGAAACTTTAGACACAAATGCTGAGTGTTCTAGTTTTTTTTACGATATTTTTGTTTACTGTTGTCATTCCTCAGTGAATTATATCAAAATTAAATTACATAATACAATTGGATAACATTTATAAATGGTGCTCTTATTGGAAAATTTCTGTTAGTGCAGAAGAAAGGGCAATTATTGATCTATCAAAATAAATTCCCAGCATTACTTTAAAATATGACCTATAACGGAATTCCACTTACATGAAGTGAATCAATCAAATATGTTGGAAGTTCGTTTGATAAAACTAGTCAAAATGGCAGAATTCTTAAAGAAACCTTAGAAATAAAACACTTAAAAAAATACAAGATCTCAAAATTTTAGGTTCCAAAAGACATGGTCCAAAAACAAAAAACTTAATCACGATCGTAAACAACAAAATACTTAGTCTATTCTACTACAATTGTCCTATCAATAACAAGTTCTCTGAAACACACTTCAAATGCTGTAACAGAGTTCAAACAATGGCCTTGAGAATACCACTTAGAGTACAAAAAAAACAAAACAAAAAAAAAACTGGACTCTCAATACCATCTTACAAAAATTCTCGGGGCCAGAAATACTTTCTAAAAAAATTAAACACCTAGTATTTAAATTTTTCATCAAATAATTTACTAAGTTTTCCTTTTCACCTTTAATCAACAGTTCTGATGAACTGAACATCCAATTAACAGAAAAAAAACTCTCAAAGTTACGTTTCAGAATCTTAATTCCTCTTCGGAGGATCTAATAAAATACCGATTTTTCCCCATTTTAGTCCTGGTGTTTGTGAAATATTTCTGAATGAATTTAGTTTCAACAGAGAATTCCCAGTTTGCACCATTGCAACAAATTTCATTGAAAGCATCTCAAACACTTTTCAGAATCATTTCATCATAGCCAATGATGACTTGAAATCTTAGTACTTTATCTGAGTTGCTGATATTTTCCAACAATTGAAACAATATACCAGCAATTAAATCCAAATATATACTTATACTTTGACTTCCTTTTTAATAAACTTCATTTTTACAGCTGAAGTTTTGGAAATTTGTCAAACTTTGGATGAGATGACAGTTCCAGATAAGGATATTCTGATCCTTTCGGACAGTTATACGGCCCTTAAACCACTTGAAAAAATCACTTTCCATTCGCTTAAAAGTATTCAACGTCAGGCCTCAAAAATTCACAATCTGAATCTGAACAAAAAAAAAAAAAAAAATGTCCTTTTTATGGGAACCTGACCACTCGAGTATTATATGGAACGAAGAAGCAAACGCTCTTGCAAAGGCAGTCACGGAATCTTCGCCTTTCATAGACTGGATTTCTAACGTGGATATGATCTCCAATACGGGAAAGAACTCCACCCATCTAGCCTCAGACAATTATCATAAGAGCAAATATCTAGCTTTAATTGAGAACTTCCGACACATCATTCCTATCACTAAGTGAACTAAAAACAGAATTCAAGATAAACTCATTGCATATGTAATTTGTAAAACGATCATAATTCCAGATCTGTTATACAGATGCAATTTTTCTGACAACCTCTTGTGCATCAAGTGCAACGAAAGTAATGATATGTTTCATGTTCTATTAAAGTGCTCAAAGTATACAGCCAACAGAGTTGTGCTTTGAAAAAAAAACTTAAAATTGAACAACCGAACATTTCATTGGCCTTTCTTTTGTCTCTATCTCTCGCAAGCAAATGTCATTTAAGCATCTTTATTCAAGTTCTCAAATATTTTTGTATCCACTAACTGTAGCCTTTAGGTACTCAGTGGATAACAGCCTTTGTCTATGTATCCCATACTGTTTACATTTAAATTTATATTAGACATCAAATTGCATGATGTTCCAAGTTTAATTTTTGTGCAAATAATAATTAATAGCAATGAATTTTTGTGATTTATGATGTCTAATTTATTACAATTTAAGTTACATACTGAGTTTATAAGTATAAAAAGGTATATTTTTAGTCTTTTATAGAATTCAGTATAACTATTCGATGATTTAAGTTTATTGAGTTAAAGAATATAAATTTGTGGGACATTCAACATCATTTGGCTTCTTTTAAAGAGCAACTGAAATTCGGCCCACTGCAATACCGATATCTTTCCGAACCGTAATTGGTATTCAACTATATTTTTAAGTTATCTATCTCTCTCTATATATATGGCCTGGAAATACTGAGAGTAAAAATATGCTATATTTTGTGCATGTGTAATTAAAAACTATTAATTAAAAATACCCTAAAGTTCCTCGAATATTTATAGACTTTATTTTAAATTTGAATATAATGTTTTGATAATATTTTATCACATATTATTAAGGTTTTGTATAATTTGATTGAAAACTTTGAATTTTAGAATAAAAAAACGTGCGGAAATAATTGGATTTTTTTTTTATAAAAACCTTTATATCTCCCAGAATTTACGTGCTATTACTAAAACACAAGCAAATATTATTTAAAGCAAATGAAACCTTTGCTGAAAGTTGAAAATCATTAACATCTTTCTCTTCAGTCCGAATAGGTGCTCTATTTTCTACTACTAATTTTAACAATTAGTCTTTATTCATTTTAAAATAAGTTTCTAAATTTAATAAATGTCTTTTTCGTGTCTCATAATGTTCAGACATTTCTGTTCTTCTAAAGGCTCATTTTTCGACAAAATTGGAGATAGAACGATTATAAATCACTCCAATTTAAAGGTATTAAATAGTTTTGGCGGTTTATATACAATATCCTATGAAATAGAATATATTTTTATTGAAAAACAATGAAAATATATTACTTTGGGGTACTTGAGAATGGATGATAAAATCAATTCTACAAGCAGTGGTTTCTTATCGTTACAAATATATTCTCTTCAAATTAGTCAGTTCCTATGAGCATAGGTCAAAATATGCATACACCAATCACTCCATATTTTCTTCCGTATTTATAGACGTTACTACAACTAAGATTGTTTTATTAATAAATTATTTTGGAGAAAGGCATTGTTTAATGAACTTTTAAAAGCATGATTTTGCACTCATATGAATCATTGACTTATTTCCCTTCTGATAAGAACATTTTAAATCTTTAAAAAATGACAAATTCTGCAAAATTCGTTCCAAATGATCCTAAGCAATAAATATTACATGACAAATTTAATTTAAAAGGAAATTTATACTTAAAATCATACAGAGAAAGAAAATTTAGTATTTGTTAGTTATAAAATAAATTACTATCCTTTCATGGCTTAAATGTAAAATAAAACTCTTGCTTAAAAAGTTATTTGAGATATAATGATCTTTTACAACAGAAGAAAAATTATTCCATAATTTGATGAAATAACAAATGGATTTGACTTGAGTTTCAATTACGAAAATTAATACTGCGAATCATGTTGAAAATCTATTAAAATTACAGAAAAAAATTAAAGTTATAGCAATGAAAAGACAATTTTTGTAATTTCTTAAAATTACAGATAATTTCGGAAGCTTCATTCCTTAATGTTCTAAAAAATAGGTAGAATGGAGGAAACGGGTCGAATCGTTTCATGGAAGGAAGGAAACATGTCTATCCCCAGACTCCTTTTATAACACACAGAAAAAAGTATCGAACAAATTTAAAGATCATAATCAAGTCCACTGTGATTACATGGTATGATATATTGCATGATATATGGTATGATATATTGCGGAATTTGAAAATAAATTTATTTGCAAGAAAATGGACTCATTTACTAATTTTATTTATTTATTTTTAAATGCTCGTGTGAGTCCATTATTTTCATTTATCACGTCGTTTTGAGGACTAGGGACAATATATAGCTATATGAATAAAGACCATAATAATCAGTCTATTCGAACATGTTAGTTGCATTTAGTTGATACTTTTATCCAAAACAAGGAAAGATATAAATTGCTAATACAAAAATAACATTTTACTCTAAAAATAGGAAAATTACTTCTGTTTAAGCAATATGAATGGCATATTGATATTAACTATTTAAAATCCCAGTATTTATTGTAAGGGAAAAAATCAAAGAACCTCTAGGAGTAATTGCCTGTAAAACTGATCCAGTTTTATTATCTAACTAAAAAAATAACTAAGAAACTAGAAAAAGACTGAGAATCTTCGAAGTCCAAACTAAGGAAACTCAAATGTTCCTTAATGCCTTTTATCCATGAATCCTTTCAGCAAGTACACATCTTATAGACCCCCTTTTCGATATTTTCTCTTCATCTACGGTCTGATATCAAGCGTATCTTTTCTATAAATTATAAGAAAAAAAAGCATCGCATCTAACAAATTTAATTCATTCGAAATGTTTGTATCAATTGATTAGAATAATCAAGTTGATTTGTTGTTATTCTTTATGAAATTACAGCATTATCTATAGTATTCATTATTATTTTACTGTATGTAGTTTTATTGAAATACATTATTTATTATTTACCTCACTTAAGAAAAGAACATTTTGATACTGATAATATAAGCGTATCTTCGTTAATTTTTTAAAAAATTATTTGATTCATAACTTTTTTTTGCTGCAATTTTCATTAGATATCACCCATGGCATCTGACCAAGATTCAAAATTACGCCTTCTGTCTCAAAATAGTCCTTTTATTGCTTCAAAATGAGGCGTTAATATAAATAAAATAACTAAACTAATCTAGTTATGACTGGAAGATAATCGAAAAGAACAGAAGGAATAAAAATTGAAGAGCAATTTAAATCCTTTAATTCACTTTTTTTCTTTAATTATGATCTTTTTCTCTAGTTAAAGTAGAAAAGACGCAGAAAAAGTTGTAAAGTGAAAAATTTCAAAAATAGTTGCCCAAATTGTATTGAAAGTTCTAATAAATTTTTGTCCGAAATTTTTAACAAACTATTTGAATCTGCAGGTTCACCTAATTGATTTTTGTTAGTCGTAATGAATATGTTAAATTAAGAAGAACTTTTAACTTAAGTGGAAGGAATTGCAAGAAATTTGAAATAATATTGTAAAAACACTCGTCTTTTATTGATATGTGAGAACTATCTCTCCTTACACATACACACAGCTTGTTGCATCTTTGAACAATCTCGTTTGAAGACTCAGAAATCTGTAGACTAACAGGCAATCACCCATTTAATAAAACTGATCCAAATTTTGATACAGAACTTTGTGATAAAACCTTACATAAAATTTTATCCATCTATGCCTTTTTGAGTTATCATATTCTCATGCACGTGGTCCGACAGGAAAACCCCCCTTATTTTGATTTAGTCAAAATTTGATACAATACTGCATTTTTTATGAAAAGACCAATCAAGAAATTTCTTTGCTCTAACTCGCTCCAATTTTGTGATTTCATTTTCACAGACCGGATGGAGAACATTTCAAGCGAGTATATATATATATATATATATATATATATATATATATCCAAGGAAGTCAAAAACACGAACTTTCAGTAAATTCACTCATTAGGTCAAATAATTAAACGATTTCAGTGATTTGGCTTGTATACTTCGCATACGAGAAAAAAAAATTAATTCTAGTGAAATAAAGAAACAAATGTTAATTCGGTTGATGTATTGTTTCATCACTATATATGTCGCCTAAATTGTTAAGATAACGTCAATTGATTTTTTTTCTGAGAATCATCCTTTATTTCTAGAATTTAAAATCCTAACCTTACTCACTCCACTGATCTGATTAAAATATTGTTGAAATCTATTCGAAACTAAAATGTAATATATTTATTATAAAAAAAACACTTCTCCGCTTAATGAATTTCTTATCTAATAATCACTTCGACTTGAAAATAAAATTACCTCCTTTATGATAATTCCTGATAAATTCATTTGCCTAAGATACCACTATGTGAATTAATTTTTTTTACCACTGAAATAAAATTTCGCTTAAAAATATTGAAACTAATGAATTCCAGTCACAATAAAATATTCTGGGTGATACTGAAATATTTAGAGCCCTATCAATTATAGAAGCAGATTCAAAATTCTTTTAAAAGGTAATGAAATACTTAAATTTCTAATAAAAGAATTGTATATTAGTTAAAATTCAAAAATGAATGTTCATGCTAAAGATCTATTTGGGTCACGTTTGATTCATTTTTCGGAATCCCTGTAAAATAAAATGAAAGAAAGGAACTTTTTGCTTTTAGCAAACTGAAATTTATTTAATATATGGTTCTTAATGGATTATGCAGTCTTCAGACGGAGTTTTAAGCAAGCAAAATTAATTTTAGCTCGTGAATCACTGTGAATTGAGGAACGGAGTTTGATGCTCATATATAAAAAGGCATATTGGATCGAATTATTGAAAAATCTCTATTACCGTAATGGAAAGATTCCGAGATACAATTAATTAATGTTAATGAACTCGGTTAATCGGTTTTTTTATCCATATATACCTATCCTCTTGATTAATTTCTTGCAACCCCAATATTTGACAATGCTATGAAAAATAATAAAGTTACAGAAGTGTCTCGGCATTTTTGTTGGTGACTGTACAATAATAACTACTTAAAGGTAGCAGAGTATTGCGGGATAATATTAAACTATGGTTGCTTTTAAAACTTTTGAGAAAATGTTTGTACAGGAGCTTATCTTAATGCTGATAAATTAGATTCATGGTTATCCCTATTTATAACTCACATAATATATTTTATTAACATAAGTTACTCTTATTTTTCTATACTCTAGGAATACCGTATTGCTTTGAAATTCTGTCTACTAACAAAATCAATTTATTTAAATGCAGCTCTTGTTTATTAAAGAAAATTTTAATTATGCTCACGTTACCAGATTACTAACTTGAACTTTTTTAAGGTATGAATCTTGAATCATATATCCTCTGAGTAAAAACAGAATAGTAACTACCTATTATATAGTGGTTTCTGCATCCTTAGCTCCTACTATAGTAAATGAAGTTCACATTTTT
This sequence comes from Argiope aurantia, assembly GCA_026543865.1. NCBI lineage: Eukaryota > Metazoa > Arthropoda > Arachnida > Araneae > Araneidae > Argiope > Argiope aurantia. The sequence continues at coordinate 59,655 of JAPMOR010039921.1, forward strand.
GAGAAATTAAATGGTTAATTTATTTTCTTTTGTAAAATTATTTTGTTCTAATCCATGTGTTATTTTAACGGACGTTGCTTAAAATGTATTTTATTCGTTGTTTCTGACTTCTATTCATATTGGTGTTCACACCATTTTCCAAAAAAAAAAAAAGTTAACAAATTCTTTTTAGTAGCTTTTTAGTAGTAATGATTATCAGCTCGATATATTCTTGCAAGGCAATTCTGAAAATACCTTCAATTAGTTATGCTATTTTTCATATTTAGAAAATGCAATGAATTTGAACGATTGAATTTTAATTCAAATCGTTGGAATTTCCAGCCGTAAATTTTCCGAAAATGTGGAACACATATTCAAAATAATTTATGGATGACGCAATTTTAGTGTTTGCTCTAGAAGCCATTTTCTGTAGGTAAGGAGAAATGCTGGTCCCTAAGGAGAAATGCTGGTCAAGAAGTTAAGTGGAAGTGTAACGAGCACTGAGCACTGCAAGGCTTGACAAATGTTGTTTTTCATGCATTAAGAATACTTCATGAAAAATAGTTAATTTTGGTGTAGAAAAATTTATAACTTGCTTGTTATTTTAAAATCATTTATTTCATTAATCTGAGAAAGTTTTACTATGTATGGATAAGTTAATCAACTTAGTGCCAATTAGTTATCCATAACTGTCAAATAAATTGGTGCCTATCATTTTTGGAATGGGGAGATTAACAAAAACTATTATTTTAGGAGGGCGGGAGGAAAAAAATGAAAAATAAACCTTTATGCCAACAAATTATCGAAAAGAATAACTTCAATAGAGATCCCTTGCAATGTTATGTCTTTTTTTTCCCTTCTTTTTCTTTTGTGAGTGTTTTTGAAAGATAGAAAAAAAAAAATGTTGTAAGGAGAAAAAAATGTTTAAAAAATATCCTAACAGAGATTGGTGGTTTTAATCGTTCATAACTGCGATTAAGGAAAGGATATGAACAATTATTCTTCTTTTCTATAATAGCAACTTGTTGATACAATCACTAAAATTACGAAAAAATGACGTGAGAGTAACAGGTTAGTAGTTAGCTTCGCAGCAATATCGCTCTTAAAGGGTAACTGACTGATTCCTTGATTTATTTACTATTCGAATTAAACTTTCGAAGGAACACGAAACATTTATTTATAAATAATAAAAGTTGGTTTTTTGAGTTAATTTGGCAATTAAATGGATGTTGGCATAATCTATAAGATGAAATCAGAAAACAGTACCCCAAATAGATTTTTGCATCTTAATTAATATTAGAACTATAGGAATATGCAAGGATAATTAGAATATATACTTTTGGGAACATACATATTTTCAGCTTTGTTTCACTGAAAAAATGAAACAATCTTCATAATTTAACAGATCCATTTTAGCTCTTACTAATTGTTATCTGACTTCAGTGAAGCCGCAGAATATTGTCAGAACTTCTAATTTTGAGATTGTTTAACAACAGATACACAACGTATATGAGCTTTAAAATATGAGAAATTTGTGTACATATATTTAATAATTATTTTCTATTTTTAAGACTCTTTTTAAAATTTACTTGAAATATTGATTATTTGTGACGTTTATAATACGTCGCAAATGACGCTTGCATGTGATTGGTGCATCTCTCTTGGGTTTCAAAATATTGCTAGAAAAAAGGTCCAATGGCAAATGCGCATGAGTAATATACGAAGCTTGGTCAGTGAATGGAGTGGGATTTAGTAGCGGTCTTAGTATTCTTTTTGTATGGTGCAGACCAGATTCAACTTTAATCCATGAAACAATTCTAACTTATTTCTATATTGAACAGTATTTGCAGATATTAAGTAAAATATGGCTTCTCAAAATGTTGATCCTCGTCTCCCTACAACATCTGTCGGTACGTCAAAGAAGTCGTCAGATCTTAGCAAGCATGATGCTAGCTGTCATTCTGTGAAAAAAAGGTAAACGGCTTATATGATTTTTATTATGATTGTTCATTATTGGTAAAAAGCGATTATGTTTGAAAGACATACAGCCATATGAATATCATCCGATAGATATTTGCTTAAGGAATATATATTATAACTCGAACATATTTTGTAAATTTCTTAGTACATTGAAGACCAGTTCTAACGACTGAATCCTTTTGAATTTCTATAAGAATTGAAGAATAAAGAACATTGTAGAATTTTATTTGGTATCGGTTTGTTTCATATATCGTGTTCTTTTTAATCATAATTAAAATTAACTTTTTTTTTTGAAAATCGTTTTTATTATGAATTGAACTACTCATAATTTCTTGCATAAATAACTGATTTATAAATTTTACTAGCATAAAAATTTATCTTCAACTTTTAAATTTATTAGTGTAACAATTACGTTGTTCTGATTGGTAAAAAAAAAAATGTGTTTATTATAAAGTAATTTTTTTTTTCAACTCTTGTATCAACCTCTCCTTTTTCTTTTTTTCTTTTTTTTATGAAATACTACCTTCAAAAGTATTTTTTGATTTTTATATTATTGTATATAATTTTTCAAGCTTCGATTTTTAATTAAATAGTTTTTTAATATTAAAGTTTTATTGATTTTCTAGAAAACTAAATTTCCATTTGTAACATATTGAATCTACCATTAATGGTAAAATACTTCCTACATCTTTTATATATAGAAATGCTGTGGTATCTTGTTAATGTAAGCTTGGTTTTGTGATTCAAACAATTATGATGGCTACTTTTTATTTTAATGCACAATGTGAACTTATGTTTTTAAAATCTAGTTATAACTTGGATATTTGTATATTGATTTGGAAATATAAAAAAGATACAAAATGTCATCATATATGTTTCTTATTCAGTAATATTCTCATATAAGTTTGTTGCTAAGTTCTTAATTAGTTTACTAATCAGAAATAAAACATACAAAGTGCATGTCATAGTAACGATGAAATTCCCTTTGTATATTTGACACTATGACATTGTTGTATAAATGTAGTAGCATTTTTTAATCTAATTTTTACATAATAAAATTTAAACATGGTTATTTTAGGAAGAAGTATATGAAGTATATCTCATGTAACTTTTGATGTTCTACCTGGTTATCTGAATTAATTTAAAAATTGGTTATTATGTAACCTATAAAAACTAGTTTGTATTGAAGTCAGTGTGTAACTATGAATTATTGTTATGAATTAACACTACGTATTGCAACCATTCATCTGATGAATAAATCAACTGAAAATCTGATAAAAAATATTTTTTAGAATTTGTTTTAACTTTATCTGTAACATATAGTAAATTATCAAATTTTGTATGAAATGCAAAGACAATTTCTAAAATGGCACTTATTTTCACATTTTTAAAATTTGTTTTTCTGAATCGATTTTTAGGCGTTTTAAAATCTGCTTCCTTTTAATGGGAATAGTTATAAACTTAGATGACAATGAAGTCACTATGAATTAAATAATGTCTTTAAAAAATAAAACTTCTGTCTTTTGCATGTGTAAATTAAGATTTAATTTTTTGAAATAGAAATGAGATATTGATAATCGAGTTAATTTCAAGAATTTTAAATTTATAATGATTAATGTACCCTTTATTTTATTTTATTATTATTTTTTATTTATTTAGTTGGGTAATATTTTTTTCTGTTCTGTATTTGGAATCGTAAAAAGTTTTAATATAATTGTTTTTGTTTCAGGTTGCAGCAGGAACTAATGACTTTAATGGTAAGTTTATTTAAACATCACAAAAACTTATGTAATTCTTTTCAATTTTTAAATTTTATTTGTTCCTGGTATCTTAAAAGGCATATATTTTATAACCTATTAAAAGATGTCATGATTCTTATAAAATATCTTTTTAATGAATAAAAATTGAATTCTTTCCATAACATCATAAAGAATAAAAGATATCATAAAGAATTCCATCTCTCTCTAAATAAAAAAAAAAGTTATATTCTATATTTGCCACTTGCAGTTTAATTACTAATGGTGTTCCCTCTTTAACTTTGTTTTTTAGTTAGAAAAAATGTCCCAATCAGGAGTCATCTTTTTTTAATAATAGTAAAAAAAAAGACTAAATAAAAAATAACTAATCTTAAAGAATGAGTTAATAATGGATTTTTGTTAATAAGAGAAATCATTAAAAATTGTTTTATGCTAGTGAAAATAAAAAATTGGTAAAAAAAATAATTGAAATTTGGTTAACAAATTTTATGGAAATAAATTTGTTATTTCAAATTCTTATCTTAAAATTTTTTTTAGATTTTTATTTCAGAAATATTTTTAATTTTCAGTTTTTTTTTTTTAGAATCAATATTGTAGCTATATAATTAAATGTAAAATATGTTAGCAAAATCTTGTCGAAGAATTGTTAGTATAACTATTCTACTTTTTTGTTGGCAGGAATTTCATGTTGATATTAAGATTGTGGGCTCTGATTTGTAGATACAAAGAAAAATGCATCCAGAAATTATGTTGTCTCTTATTCAAAATGCATAAAATATGGATTTTTTTTAAAGTGTAGATTAATATATGTTCAGTTATTCTCTGGAATCTGATTTATTTTAAGAAACTATCACTTAATTCTATGAATATTGTACTGGTAAATACAGTCTTGTATTGCTTTTGATTTATTAAAAAAAGATTAGTGGAATATTTATATGGTTGACAAATGACAGGAAATGTATTAGTAACATAAAATCTTATTTTCTTAGACAGGTTAATTATTTCACTTTATTGAAATTATAAACTTGTGACTTCTTTTTCAAGATTTCAGTTTATTTGATTTTGATCATTATCCAAAATAATTTTGCTGTTTTTTTTATTTTTATTTTTCAGTTAATGTCTTTGTTTCATCTTTTCTCATACAGAACATTCTTATAAGTGAAATAATGGCCTTGAATAGATCATCACTTTTTAAAGCTGAGTACTGAAGTATTAAATAGGAATGAGATATCTTTGATTCTTCTAAATATTCTGTAGAAAAAAATTCTTTTATCACGGTATTTTTATAGAATTTTTGTTTAAATAACTTTGCCATTATTGCCACTGTCTAATTGAAATAGCCTACTAACATTGGAAAAAGAACTGCAAATCAGATAATAGCTAATTTAAGACTTTAATTTAATAGGAAATCTGTCATGTGTTTAGACCTGATATACCTTGAATTTATCAAAGATTAAGGGGAAAAAAACAACAACCTTAATGTGATCTTGGCATCATATAGAATTTGAAGTATGAGGTGTTTTTTACCCTAATCATTACTTAAGGTTGAAGGATTTGCCTTAAAATAACTTTTGCATAGCATAAAATTGGATGTTAATCTCTTGTGCTACAAATTTAACTTCCTAATTAGATGATGCATCCTATTTGGAGCATTTATTATTTCGCTCATTATAATAACAAAAAGGATACTTGGGATATTGAAGGTTTTTATTGAAGTGTTACTTGCATTTTAAATTACTCAATACTTAATTGCAGATTTAAATTCTAAAATTTCAATAATCCGATGCACATGTCTCTTCATGTCATAATAGCAAAAGGGATTCATTTAAATAATCAATCACCCTTTATTTTATTACTTTGAGATACTTAGAAAGATTATCCATTCAAAGCATAAAAAACAAGGAAAGTTTAAAAAGTGGTGGTATTTTAAGTCATAAGGCCTGGAGTGTGTAATAATGGAAGACAGTAATTTGGTTGGATGAGTCTTCTTTCACAGTGTACCAGACTGTTAGTTGAGTTTACGTCTGGGGGTTGCCATCCCAAATCTATACATTTACTGTTTGTTGCCAAGAGTGAAATATAGTGGGAGTTCTTTGATAATTTGAACTGCCATTTGTGTGTGGGGGGGGGCATGTTTACTCCATAAATTACATTATTTCCAAGCATTATATGAACATTTTCATTAATCAAGTCTATTCTGTGGTGGTACAAACTTTATTTCCTCAATGGTGATGCTGTCTTCCACAATGGCAAGACTCCTGTTCACATTGCTTGCATCATCCAGAACTGGTTTTATGAACATGAGGATGATTTGTCACATCTCCTCTGGCTTTTGCATCCACCAGACAACAATATTGGTGAGCATTTTGTGGTCTACGTTGGAGAGGAAACTTGTTATATTTACAGATTTTCAGGAAAGACTGTTGAAAGAAAAAAATATCTTGAATTTATTTTATGTTTTAACTGTGTTTAAGACCATTGTTTATTTATTGTTCATTAGGTTTTGTTTTCACTTTAGTATTGGATTTTAAATTATTAGCAAAAATATATTATGAAGTGTATTATTCTGAAACATTGTAAGAAATAAATTTTCTGAAATGATAGAACTAATTTAAGTTATATTTTTAAACACAAATTCTAGATGTATTTATTTGGCTTTTTTTTTTTTGTCCCTTTTCAGATGTCTGGCGATAAAGGAATATCTGCATTTCCTTCTGAGGAAAATATTTTCAATTGGATTGGGACCATAAATGGAGCTCAAGGAACTGTAAGATAATAATTGTTTGATTTGATTCCAAATATAGATGCATTTTATGCCCTTTTCCCTTAAAGCCCCATTCAATTGAAATATGATTTATTTCTAATGCATTAATTTTTAGGTCTATGAAGGTCTGACCTACAAAGTGAAAATGGATTTTCCTCATAACTATCCATACACTCCTCCTCATGTCCAGTTTACTACTCCATGCTTTCATCCAAATGTAGACGATCGTGGAAATATTTGTCTTGATATCCTGAAAGAAAAATGGACAGCATTGTACGATGTTCGTACAATTTTGCTGTCTCTCCAGTCTTTGCTTTCTGGTAAGTATGCTGTGTGTTTTATTTATTTACTGATATAGCTGTAGTTTCTCAGAATAAAAATATTTTCATGTTTGTTTTTTAAAGATGTATATAATATTTTTATGTAAAAATTACTGTTAGAGGAGATTTGGGAAAAAACAAGACAAAATTCTCAAAAAAATAAAATAAAAAAAATTAGCTTTTATTTGAATAATTAAAAATGTAAAATTTTTGTCCCACACCTCCCTTATATGAGGGAAGTATATAGTAATTCATAACAATTGCACTTGTGACTGTGCAATTGTTTTGGAAGCTCCAATCAAGCCTTCCTTATGCTTCGTTATATATGAAGAAACTATTTTGCAGTTTCGATTAATATAGCATGTTCACTAAGTTATTTTTATATTTATAAATTTACTTCATGCATTAAATATTTTTTTAAAAATGCAGTTCTTTTCTTTGTATTAAGTAATCTGTTAATAAGTTTCCTAAAAATAAAAATAACACTTTTTATGATTTTTTTAAATAAAAATTTGTTTTGTAGTTTTATTTACACTATTTCTTATAATTCAATGGATTTTGATTTTTAAAATTGTATATAATGCATAGAATACAACAGAAACTATTGAGTGGTTGAAAACATATTTGCAAATCTGTTTAGTGTTATAAAGTCCCTGTTACTGAATCAGTAATGTTGAATTAATTGACCAATTTGATTTCATTAATGTATTTTATTACACCATATATGAAAAATTTGAAACCAGCCATGCTCTCCAACTCTTGATAAATGATCCCTGAAGATGTAACAGGATTGCCACGCCACTGGAAAAACGGGGGAAGCCAGAAATACAGGGATTTTAAAAATCGCCTAAAAAAACTGAGAAAATGTTGGGAAATTCCAAATTTTTTATAAAAACAGGGACTGTTTAAGTTTCTTAGTTATTTTTATTTATTTGGCATCTAAAAAAAATGTTGATCTTTAAAAATTGCAGTCATAACCTCTATAAACGAAATATCATTTGCAATTGTGCAATGTGGAAATCCCCCCCCCCCTCCTCTTCTCTCCCTATAGATCGTTCCAGTTTTGATTTATGAAGCAGATGTTCTTCTTCCATGAGATTCCCGAATTGCAGTTAATCAGCATTTGCAAGACTTCTGCGAGAAAATAATACTACTAAGTGAGATGGAAAATATAAAAGATTGTATTGCAATTTAAAAGAATCATCAATGATGCTGGAATTAGTATCTAAAAAGAATTATACGTCAAATTCGAAAATGTCAGATTTAATATATAAACTGATTTCGAACTTTTTAGTTCAAGAATAATAATTTAAAGCTGAATTTTAATGAGCCTTAAAACTTGTTGCCACATTCGTCCACATTCCACATTATTGCATTCAATGATAAATCGCAGATATTTTCATTTATGTTGGGCTGCACAGAAATGTTGTACCTTTATTATGGATGAGGCCCATTAGCTCCATAAAACTGGTGGCTGAAAAATTTGCAGAAATTTATGCCCAAATACTTGAATTGGCAAAAATGATTAAATAAAAAATTATCTTGCTTTGTAATGTTTTTTGTTAAGTAATCATTATGTGATTTATATCATAACAATGTTTTGTTTTATTTCACCTGAGTCCTTAATTTTGTGTGATTTACAATTAAAGAGCATGAGAGGTAATATTTCCCACCTTCTCATATATATAATATATTTAATATTGCTAAATTTGAGATAATAAATATTTTTTTTCTGTATGTATTATTTCAAATAATGTTAAATTACTGCTTCCTTTCCTTGCTTTTTCCACTCCTTAAAACCATATTCCATTATAACTAGCGCATGAGTGCTGTTCTTACTTTTTCCTTTTATCTTGAATATGCGTACATAACATCTTCCTTGTACATTATATGCAAAAGTAAAAAATACTTTTGAATCTCCTGCATTATCTTGAAACATATACCAAAGGGCAAATGGAATTCAAAATTAGGCTAATACCATTTGAGAATTGTTTAATAGTTTCGGAAGTTGTTTAGTAGTGTCAAACTTGAATTCTATTTACAGCACTCTCTAACTGTAAACTCATTTTAAATCAATCCATTGTTGGTTTAAAATCAAATAATTAACCTTTGAGTTGCGTTCTATGAAGCAGTTGCCTCTCATCCCTCCCAAAAAATGTGATATGATAAACCTGGAAGTTTACATAGTATATTTTTGGGAAACCGTAGCTTGTACTAGCCATAAGCAAGATGAAGTTTGTTGAAGTTGCATGCCCATATGATAGGTGGGCACAACTATTCGAGGGTTAAGAGGTTAAAAATTTAATTTTACATATATTTGAAGATCTCATTTTCTTTTATTGTTAAAATTTCATCTTTTTTCTTTCCTTTAGAGCCAAATATTGAAAGCCCTCTTAATCTACAAGCAGCCCAGATGTGGAAGGACCAAGTATCATACAAAGCTGTTCTCCATGAGAAATATGAAAATGATGTGCGGAAAGCAAAAAAACTGTGAGGTTCTTCAAAACTTCAGAATTTTTTTAAGTGTATAATTATTTGCAAGTTTGTACACTTTTTTTGTCTTGTGATTTTATCAAAGAAAAGCATTATCTATACAACTGATTTTTTTAAATATTGTATCATTTGTTAATACTGTAATCAGTGCAAGAAGTTTAATATATTTTATTAAATCTGTTTCCAGTTTTTAAGTAAATTTTTAGTATATTTGTAAATTTATTTTGAATGTATTCTGTCGTTTCATAAATTATTTGAATATCAGACTCTTTTTTTTTTTATATATATATATAAGGAAATTAGCATTTTTGTTTGGTCATTTAAGAAACAAGCAAACTTTTTACTCATCATTTTTGTGATAACAAATGTATAATCTATGAAGCTTGATTGCCATCTCTTAAAATATTCTTGTCATTTAAATTTTATAATTGATGAACCTTAGAATAGGGTACTTTTTATCAGCAATTATGTGCGATTTCTTTCACAATATATTTTCAACATTGTGCAATATAAAGTACTGAATTATGGGGTATAAATTACAGTTTATAAAAGTGTAAGTGCATAATTCATATTTGATTAAAATTATTTTCCGATTTCTTCTATAATGTAGTGTTAATGGTATTTTAGAAAAATATATGAATTTTTTTTTAGGGAAGGGGAAAAAAAAACTGATTATATTTATAAAATGTTTTAAATTATTTCACTCCTACTTAACATTTATGCTACTGTATGTGAATTGATCTATGTAAATGCAATTAAGTGTAATATTTTATCATTTTCATTTGTAAATATTCAGTTATTCTTATTTTAAAATTGACCGCTGATATTCATTTGTTATCATTTGCTTTTAATTGGATATTGCTTTATCTTTTGTGTCTGCTTTTTAAAGAATAAATATAAGACAAATTATTTTTGTATTTTGCTTTTAAAATATCTATTCAAAGCAGTCTTATTACTTAAATGTTGATAAATTGGTCAGGTCTTTATTTATAGGCCAGAAATAATTTCGATTATTTAGCTGACAATTGGTTGAGAGAAAATTAGAATGGAAATCACTAAATAAGTTTTTAAGGAAAGAAAACATTTAATCAGTTTTTCATTTGTTTAAGTCCTTGTAAAACCAAAAATAAGATGCACATGTGTGATTATAAAAAAAATTTCTGATATTTGGGAAGCTCAAAAATGCTGTAATAGATTTGAAATTCTCGAAATTCAGTTTAAGAATATTTATTATGTTTTATAGTAATCACTGTATAACAAGATGCGAAAATTATTCATCTTTCAGAATATATTTTGGAAATATTTGCTTGACTATTTTTTAAAAAGTATTATTATAGTTTATAAAATTAGAGAAAATATCCAAATGCTGAATTTATTAAAATTCTACACTAGCATAAATTATGTTAGATATTACTTTGAAGTTCTGAAAATTTTGGAAGTCTGAAGGTTTCTGGAATCCAGAATTTACAAGAATAAAATTGTAGTCTTGATTTCATTATAGAGATTTATAGAATTTCATTATAGAATTGTTATATAATTATTTAGGAGATATGCTTCTGTATGATGAAAGAAAAAAGAAAAGAAAGACTGCTTTGACCACAATATCCAAAGAAAGCAACTCGATTCTTTGACGTGCATCAAATTCATATTTACCAGTGGTACAAATTGCTAAAGAAATTAGGGTGGAGGAATGCTGCAATAGCCAGAAAGATAATTAAGAAATGTAAAGAAATTCAAAACTAAAGTACAAACCTCATAATAAAATGCACTGCTCTTTGTAAAAGAGCACATGTATTAGAGTGGAGCAACATAATGTTCGCCAATGAATAAAGTTTGATATGAATGGATAGGATACATTTTATTAGCATGATTTCGGGATTGAATAAAGAATTCTATCATGTTGATATTCATAGGGTTTCCACGCCACCCGGAAAACGGGGAATTTAAAATACCGATCTCTAAAGATTGCAAGGGTAAAAGATTATAGCCATAGCTTCCAAAAACGAAATAATATCGTTTGAGATTGTGTAATGCAGAAACTAGTCCCTTCTCTCCCCCCCTTTTTTTGTATAGATAATTCCAGTATCGATTTGCGAAACAATAGTTTTTTCCCCATGAGATTCCCGAATTGCAGCTAGTAAGCATTTACGAGACTTCTGCTACTGCACGAAAGAATAGAATACATTTCTCTGGTGAAATCAGCAACGTTCTATCTGCGGAAACAGTGTGGTGGTGTTTACTCTCCCATACTTGAGTTTATTGAATGGTTTGTTGATTATTTGAGAAACTGTGAGCTTATTCAAAGTAGATTAGTGAATATTTTTGAATCAATGAGCTGCTCAAAATCCGTATGTAACACGAATTGGACAGATAAAAATAATCAATCTTGATTTTGCTGAATGGGTTCGAGAAGTTCCACAAAATCCATTTGTTGCGTGCTTCTTGCTTTGTAAGAAAACAATAACCCTAAGTAATATGGGAAAACAGGCACTTACTAGTCATTCCAAAAAAGGAAAACATCCAAGACCGTGTGCCAGTTCAAAAGAATCATAATTGATGCTGGACTTATTATCTAAAAGGAATCGTGTATCAAATCCGGAAATGTCGAATTTAATGTCCGAAAATAAACCGATTTCAAATTTTTTAGTTTAAGAATGATTATTTAAAGTTTAACTTTTATGGGCATTAAAACTTGTTGCGTCACATTTGTCCTTTAATGCATTCAATGATATATCGGAAATATTTTCATATTTATTCACTGTAAATAAAATGGATAAAAAAATGTACGTTAAGCCGTACAGAAATATCGTACCTTATTACGAATCAGGTCTGACTGATGGCTGAAAAATCTGCAGAAATTGATTAATTAATAAAATTAAAAATCTCGCTATGTAATGTTTTTTGTTAAGTAAATGATTTGTATCGTAATAACAAAAATGTTTTGTGTTTTATTTCACCCGTCCTTAATTTTGTGCGACTTGCAATTAAAGAGAATGATATATAATATATCCCCCCAATATATATATTTAATATTTCGAGATTCTAGTTAATAAAAGAAAAATTGATTTTTTTTCTGTATGTAAATATAAACCTTCCTTTAATACGCTATTATTTGGAATAATGTTAAATTGTGGCTTCCTTTTTCCACTCCTTAAAGCTATATTCCATTATAACTAGTACACGAGTGCTAATAATACAACCAGCATATAATAACTAATATTTCTAACCTAAAGTAATAACAAATTTCGCATTTTTCTTCATGTCAGTAGTATTTTAAATCTTTTTTCAGATACTTCCTAGAATGAACTAAATTTATTGCTCGCATTTCTGAAACCTGCTTTGTCAGTAATGATTTGTATTAAAGACAGGTCTCTTTCATTGAGCTTCTCTTTCCGCCCACTATTTTGCTTTGCCAAGCTTTTCTTGCCGCACTGTGTGTATGTTGCCGTGACTTTAGACACTGTACCTCTAGAAACGCCTAAAAGTTGGATGCTTCGGTCACACTTGCTCCAGCTAGACGGGCTTCTACAATTTGGCTTCTTTGAAAATCTCAGCGGGCCGACATCTTACGCTTTTGAAAAAAATCCAAGAATTACAGAACTTTAAGGATATACTACCAGGATATATACATTGCTATTTATAAAAAAAAACTGGTGGCTATTATTATATTTTAATGCTTACGAAGCGCGTTTAAAAATGACATTTTTACTATTACCAGAAATCAGTGGTTGAGAGAGTGATATCTTAAACCGACGAATTTCAAAGACATTACTCATAACTCTACACAGTGTCATATATAGATATCAAATTTCCGTGATATCGCAAATGCATTTCTGCAACTATATACACTTGCCTTCCTCCACTACTACATTTACAACTTTTTCATTTTCCTGCAGTCGAGTAGTTCGCGATCTCGTATGTGTTTAATGGATAATGCTCCGGTCACTACAAAATTTATAATCATTTTTCGAAAATTTGTAATTGTCAGAGTCTACGTAAACCTTTCATCAGCCAAAATACTTTATAATAGAAGCATTGCTGTTATATTGACAAAAAAAAAGTTAAAAGTAACGCACTATCTTTTAAAATCAATTTCAAGACAGAATCCTCGCTAGTGGAAACGATTATTGCGAATTGACGTAGACAGTTGACCTGTACCCGTGAGAGGACTATTTCCATAAATGATAGTAACCACGGAAAGCCTGTTTTTAATTAGAGTATCTTGACCTGTTTAGATCCAGTAAGAAGTATTCAATAACTGTTTGGAGCTGAGCTGATGCAGAAGGGAAAGGCGATACTGAAGACTTTCGGGTGCTAATATTGGTTGCTGTTGGCTGTGGGAGAAAGCTGCTGAGTTGATGTAAGGTTTAAGTGAGTTATATGTTTCAGAAGGAATTACAGTCAAACTTCGCATAACGAACAAAACTAAATGAAAGAAAAAAAAAATGACTAACTTAATGACTGATGTTTCACAGAACGAGTTTGATGCTGGTCTAAGGTCCATTAAAAACCTCTTAATTTGAAAGCATGTCTTGTTCTCTGAATAAACTATTATGTAGTTATTTTTAATGTGGATTAAAATTTTGTGTTTCTTTAATATAGAAATTTGTTTCCATGGGAATTTTTTAAATTTAATAATTGAGTCGTAAAATTACGAGAACATCTATAATTTTTTTTAAAACCTTGTCATAAAATCTATGATAAATACAACTATTATTTAAATCATAAGTTCAAAAACAAATACAAGTGAATGGCAAACTTCAATGCTTTTTATTGATTCCTGAATCTGATTTGTAAATTTTTGTATCAAAAAAAAAAAAATGAAAACTTTGTTTCTATTCATCAGTGAACATGGTTTAGTACAGTATGTAAATAATTTGTAGCAATGCAAAACATTTACAAGCTACTGTTTTATTATCTGAAACATTTTTTTTATAAGTTTGGCTTAACTTTGTTCAATCCGTGTTGTAAATCAATAATGCAGTTTTAACTTTCATAAAAGTTTTGCATTTGAACAACTTTAAAAATCAAAATCATTCAAACAAATAAATGCTTGTACTTGTTATAAAAATTGTATAAAAAATATTTATATATTTCATTTCATAACTATATGGTTTGTTGTTCAATAACTTAGTAAATTACTTGAACTTGTAGGGAAAAAAATGCAGAAACCGACAATAATGGAATATACTCTATAATATCTATATCAAATAAGGCAAGCCAAATACTGAACACCATATTAAAATCTGAATAACCAATATGTTGTTATATTAATAGTTTAGCTGAAATTTTAAGACTTGATGTACTATTCTGATCAGAGAAGATACCACTGTAATAATACAAATTATGCATACAATATTTTAGATTTCATATTAGAGGAAATTTGCTTTATTGTTTACAAAGTTACATACAAACATTCTTAACATATTAAAGTATACAAATGAATGATCCAGACTGAAATATGCAGATTATTATTTATTTAAAGTATCAATGATATTTAAAGAATTGCTATCCAAGTGACGATTGTCTTTTAATATAATAGTTCTCTGAGGATAGCCATCCACATCAACAAACAAGTACCTATACTCATATTTTGACTTGTCTCCCTAAAAAAAAGGAATAATAAATAAGTAAAATGGCATATTTTAGCATTTTTTTTTACATGCGATTTTTGATATTATGAACAAAATTATCAACCATTTGTTTCATGTCACAATTGTAACTACTTAATAAAAATTCTTAGTTTCATATTTTACTTACATTTCTGCAACTTCATATTTCCAAGAAAACTTTTCAAGATTTATTAAGCATTATAATTGTTTGGAAAACATACTTTTGACAAAATTATTCATGTAAGGGAAAAACCAGGTTTACAATGGTAGATCTAATGCCATATAACAGATGCTAAAATTATGCTAGATTTAACAGCATATTTCCTTACTAATTCTTCTGTGAAGAGCTCATTCATTGTTGATATTACTGGTATAGCTTCATATATTCCCCTATGAGATACATTTTAGTTCAAATTAAGCATCCCAAATCTCTCATGAAATTGTTCAAACACTAAATATATTTCTAACTGATCCCGTTGTGGACAGCACAAGGTTTGAATGAATGCAAGTTCAACTGAGAAAAATATAGTTAGAGCTTGAATACTGATTAATACATTTTGATCCTAAAAAAAAGTAGCACTACATAATATAATAATGAAGGATAACTATAATATTTGAAATCAAGAAATATTTGATTTAGTAAATTCAGCAAGTAGCACAAATATATATATATACCTTTTTTTTCTAATTTTACACATATGCCTTAACTATATATTTAACTGTTTTCAAGTGTTGTACTAAATATATATACTAAATAGTGTATATATCAACCTTCTTTAAGAAGTTAGTTGAAAATTACAGTTACTTTAATAAATCATGTTTAAATTCTAAAAGTTTTTACCTTAAAAAATGTAAATGAATGAAAGAAAACTTACTTCCACCATTTCTAAATGAACAGTTCCACTCTTTCTTGAACCTTCCACATAAAATTTCATCCTCATATAATTTTTTCCATCCTTTTCATATACTAAATGGCTGTAATTAAACATTTTTAAAACAAAGTTTATGAAATATAGTTCTAATAGTTAATTTTGATACCTTCAACTTTTTAATTATGCTTATGCTAGAATAAAAATGCAGGTTTAAAACCATTAACTCAAACACCAAATATGGCATGGAGTTACTGTCAGAAACAGTGGTTAATTAAGTTAAATTTTTTTATTAATTATACATTTTATGAAATACTGGCTCAGATACAGAAGCATCACCACTATTAAGCCATATAATTTCAGCTACCCCCTCCTTCATCCTATATGTTCAATTCTTTTTTAAACCAGTGTATTTAAAATTTACAAAAAAATAAAAATAAAATATCATAATTTTTTTAATGTAAAAAAATAATAAAGAAAATGTCTTTGTAAGTAGCAGATGGAGACAGATTTAATAAATTCATCATAAAATTCTGAATATAAAGTGACTGTACATTTTGGATGAATAACTGTTAAATACTAGGGTGACTTATCTGTCAGCTCGACAGTTTTTTTAAAATCGTTTTTTTTCGGTGAATACATTTAGATACGAATCATATGCTATTATATATGAATATTTTTCAATCTTACCTACCTATGAACTGGTCATTTAAATTTAAAAAATAATAATAAATGCACTTATTTTAACATGTTATTTGAAACAATCTGCTATATTACAGTATTCATTTTACAGTTTATCCATCATTATTTATATTTTTGAACTTACACTCAGTTTTACCATGGTGAAATCGGTATCGAGATGGCACCATATGACATTGTCAGCATGAGAGCAGGTAGAAAAAGGCTCTAATAGTTAGTTATAAAAAAAAATGTGTGTGTGTTTTCTGTGTATAAAATCGCGTTTTTCCAGGAAAGATACCTATATAGATAAACTTCAAAAGCAAAACCTTATCTAAATATAAAATTTGATCCAAATAAATATATATACAAAAATAGCTCGTTTAAAGATACAAGATGAAAATGGCAAAAAAGTAATAATTGATTCTAAAAAATGGTCAAATATAAAAAAATAGGAAAAATTAGAGTTTGATACTTCTTTTGTTTTTGTTGCAATTCTCTTCACATTTTGTGTTATATTAAAGGCAAAGTTAAATTCAACCACAACAATAAAGATTTAACATGATATTTCAAGACAATACTGAAATGTGCATAAGGGTATATGTTTCATTTTTTGGTTGTTAACAATAACAAAGACTGCAGATATTAACACTGTACACTACAAAAAAAAAAAAAAAAAATGTTGATTGAGGCACTGTATAGTTTCACTGACACAATTCATTTTTTGTTACTTGATTGTTTTTATTTGAAGTAAGTTATCAACATTTGGCAAAATATTAAAAATCCTACATAGTGCATGTGTTTTGTTGAAAGCCTTCTTTGAGCATGAACACTTTACACTTATGGCAGAACCAGTGTGATTAAATAAAATATTACATCATTAAAACCTTTTTGATAAAATTACAAGAAAAAGGCATATGAAAAAGATTCAGTGAAATAATTCATTTGATTGTGCTGAATTCAGTCAACTTAAAATATAATAAGCTATATTTTATTTTATACTTTTTATAAGTTATAAGCCATAAGTTAAGTTTAGAATAATTATAGTTATGTCCATTTTTGAAACAAAGTGAGAACTATTGTCACTCAGACCTAGTAATTTTGAATTGTGGTCAGATGCAAACCATGAGTTAAGAAAAACACACTAAAAAGAATCAATCATTAAAAATATAAATTGATTAAAAAAGATATTAATGGGTGGTTTAAAGGAAATTATATATACATACAAACATCTTTACAGTAGAATCAAAAATTTTGCAAGCTTAGTTGAATAAAAAAAGTTTAGAACAAAAGAAATACCTGACATGTCTGCGACGACCACGTGATGATAGTTCTCCATATCCTTTAATTGGCTCTCCAAGAGTATCACTTACAGTTGCGTTACTGCGACATAAATGTAAAGCATCACTATATATAGAGTTTGGACTTTGTCTAGAAAACAGTTCCCGTAAAATAGCATAGAACATAACGCCTACAATAAACAAATTATTTTTCTTTAATTTTGTACCACTATAAAATATTATAAAAAGTATTTACATTCAAGATGAATGAAGAAAATTACCTGTAACACCAATACCAGCGATGATAATACCAAGATAACCAGCATCTTTAGAAGTTTCTTTTACTAAAGATTAATATACACAATACATATATATAATAGTAATCAATACAACATATGTCTTATATCTTACATATACAATAATAATCAATAAATTAATAACAGAGAATGAGTAGGATGGGGTAAAAGGAACAGTCTAGAGAAAACAGACAGGAACTGTCAAATTTATTGTTTAATGTTTAAAATGCATGCTGATGCTAAATTTTTTTATTGTATCATAAACAATATTTTTTAACTAAATTTTTTGATTTTGCAACATTTTTTTTGTATGAATAAGCAACTTCTGATTTTATGATTGACTCTATTTAGGGAAACAGAAAGTTTCTATGGCTGTTTCTCTACCCTTCTAAAACAGCTGCCAGAGAAATTTTTACGAAATGTTGCATAAAGTTTTCAAGGTTGTGGACTTTATCCAGTCAATAAAACTGAAAACAGAAATGAGTAGCAATGCAAATATTATGCAATACACATCCTTCAACATCAAAGGAGGTAGTGGAAACTCTCTCCGTTTCAAAAGATAGTGATGAATTTTCTTCTGTTCCAAAGGTTGTTGTATTTCCTTTAAAATAATTAAAACTAGCTATTTTTTCAATGTTATCACTTCCAGCATTGAGCAAAGCAAAAATTGCACTGAAAAATTGAAAGGAAAAAGAAAACTTATGCAGGTAATAACAGACAAGACTGCAATCCATTTTCAGAAAGAGCATTCCAAACGTAAAATGAAGAAAGAATGCTATTCGCCAAAAACTATGGTGGCAGAGAAATATAGTGCTCCAACTTGGAAGACAGAATGAAAAGTGGAAGCATCATAATACCTCCTTCAGACAAAATAATTGCTAATTGTTGAGTATTTTAATAAAACATTATGCCAAAAAAGAAATCAATAGAACCTTTTATTGGTCAAATTTTATCAGAAAAAAGTGACTTGTTTGCAGTCAAACATTTTATTAAATTTCCCCTTGGTGGGAATATATACTTCTCCAGAAAATGAAAATGTTGTTGAAATTCTAAAGATTGTCCAAATATTAAATTACCTATATTAACCATCAACAATAAATGCAAGTAAAATATCTTCCAATAAGGTGTAAATATTTAATATAATTTAAGGAATATAGCTTGCCAAAGCTGAAAATGGCCAATTTTATGAGCATTACCCCCTACTCTACCTATTTTCAGTTTCAAAATGTGAACTAAATAGAAACAGATCAAAAATTCCTTTATTATACCAAAAAGAAATTAACTTTAATATGACACAGCAAAACTTTCTACAGTTTAGTTGCATTTATCTTTTTTTCTTTGCAGTTATACATTAATGATAAGGCTAAAAATTCCAAAATTTCTTTATATGCAAGTTCAAGACTGAAGAAAATACTTCTGCATCCTTTGAAATCAAAGATATTGAATTACCTGGATCAGTAATTACACTATTTATAATTATGTAACTATATAAAAATAAAAGCAATTGCACAGTACTTCTCAATATTAGATGTTCCCATCATCCTTGGTTCCTTAATACATGACATATTCTATCCCTGATTAAATAGAGGCCATGTACTGATTAATAAGAAGTTATACCTACACATTCTATTTTTTTTTTTTTGAGAAATTTATCTAAAATTCTTCTAATTTTTTGCAGCAGTTAAAGTTAAAATAAGAATGGGACAGATGCAATATTATATCAATAATGACAAATTAGAAAATTCAGAAGTGAATCATTTAAAAGAAGTGTACCTTCATGTATAAATATCATATAACAGCATATTTACACATTTCAAATAAGTGCTATTTAGGTTTGTTCCATTATTCATAGTTATTATCCAAATTTAAAGCAAAGGGGGAAAAAAGTAATCTCACTTATATGAAGATAATTTATCATTTTCACTTATTACATTCTTATCTTACCAAGTGTTTTATCTAGCAACATAGCATAAAAAAGATTAGTTAAAGGTACTAATATTATAGTACCTTTAACTAATTACAAATAGCAACATAAAAAAAAAACCTTATTCAAAAGACAATTTCAAAGACATTAAATATTTTAAAACCTTCTTCCAATAATAGACATTGAAATCTTTAATAAGAGTACTTTTATAGATTTTCTTCCCTTTTTTTCACAAGTAGCATTTCTACCAAGGGGGGAAGAAACAACCTTCTCGAACACTTTCGTGAGAAAGATCAACCAACAGACACTACACTTTCTAAGATTCTTTCCATATTTTTAAGCACTAAAAATTGATGAATGTTCACCCCACCCCAGAAAGAAGAGTTATTTAATTAATATTTATGCAATAATCCTACCTTTTTTGGCAAGTGTGATTTGAGAATTTTCATTTTCTTTAATTCTAGAAACAGAGGAATCTTGATCTCCACCAGCAGATTTCCATCTACAATGAATAAAGACAGAAGGGTACTGTTTTAGACAAACGGCCATTTCCTTATAAGGTACACGGATAGGAGAGGGGGTAACATTTTTCAACTTTGAAGACCAAGCACCAGGTGAAACAAAATGCATTCGAGACCACATTCCTTTAAGAAAAAGAAAACTATATTCTCTATTAAAGAAAATTTGATAAAAGTGCAAGGAATATAAAAAAAGAGCATTTATAGTAAATTCTAATGCGGTAACATATGAATAAAAGTATCAGTTCAAAGATGAATTTGATAAATATTTTTAAAAATAGACAATAACAGAATTTTGCTGAAGTAATTTTCTCAAAATTCCATTCTAACCCTCTCGCTGTGTATCCCGTGATTTCCACAGGCAATGTAGAAGTAGCAAAATTTGAGCAGACAGCGATTTCACAGGGGATGCATTTTCCCATTTGCTTAGCTGTGTAACCCGCTCTGTGACACCACTCATGGTGCCATTTCGGTTTTTCTGGTTTCGTTCAGATCTGGGTTAATGGATAGCATTAATTGTCCATGGTTATGTGAAATATACAAGATGATTTGCAGCCTTTTACGGGCTCTTTTCAAAGTTCAAAGACATCTGGCAAGAAACTTTTCGTAATTTTTGAACCTATTTTGATAAAAGAATTACGTAGCAAAAGGGTTAACACTTTACTCTCCTCTGGTAAGGAAAATTTTACCATTTTCTCCAACTATAAGTCAAGGAAAAAAAAATTATTATGATTCTCTGTATTTTGCTGGAAATGTATAATGGACTAATTTTATTTTAAAACTGAAGTTTGATATTCTATTACCACAACTTTTAATTCCCAAAGGAGTAAATTAATTTGATTAAATAACATTTAATTCTGATAAACGCATTTTTAAAGCAGATACATCATATTATTTTGCATATATCTGAATCCTTGGAATCTGAAGATTTTTTTTTTTTTGGATTTAAAAAAACAAACACATATATAAATTCCTAGCTAAAGGAAAGATCATACAGAGGAGAAAAAATAATAATTCTTATTTTTAGAGGGTTAAAAGCTTATTTTAATTATTTTTAAGCAATTCGAATTGCTTTTAGATGTACAGTTATTGACAATTCAGGTGGACAATGACATGCAACTGATATTCAAATTTATTTTCATGAACTTTTTAGTAATTTATATATGTTTATCACTATGAATATTACTATATACCTCAGTTTAGATATTTTAACATCCTTTTTGAAAGCAACACTAGGATTATTTTGAGATGGATCTCATAATTTTGACCCTCAGCCAGAATGATAAGGATCACACCTGAGCTGGCAGCCCCTCTATAAACTTCTGCATTATAGCAGAAGCAGGAAAGTTTAGTCCACATTCATGGTAGATCTTTAGTGGAATAAGGTTTTGAAGCTGAAGCCCTGTGGGTCCAAGGCCAAGACCTTACCAATAGGCCACTGCTACCTCTAGTATACCTCAAATATAACACACCAGAAATTAGAAAAAAAACTTAGGAAACTACTAAAAATATTAAGATTTTAAAATAATGAATCAGCAAGAACTTTTTATCTATTTCCTGTAGATAATTGCACTTCTAATAAATCATAGTAGGAATTTATTTAAGCCATCTGAAGACTGACTACCTAAACATCTCTACTGAATTATATATAGTAGTTTTATTCCCAAATTCTTCTACTAAAAAGATAAAATTTATTCAGGAATTATGCTCACATGTTCATTTAGACTTAAAATATAAGTAATAGTCCATGGTCACGAAATTACTAAAAACATAAAGCAATTTTTCAGATGTTGAATACTATGATGAATACTTTTCAAATGATGAAGTTCTGCACTACAGATACTTACAGCAGCAAAAAATTTAATTAATCTAATTTTTTTATGCAATTCTTCAATACAATGTATTAGAATAATTTATCATATTTTTCCAGGTAGCTAAAAACATAATTATACTGTAATTTAATATATGTTTCTTTACAAACACATTTTCTTCTACAGTTTTCTTGATAAAACCAAAATTCATCATCATTAAAAAAAATTCTAATTTAAATTATGATATTTGCTTCATTATCAGGGAAAATATTTTGAGCTCATTAATTTAAATGCCAAATGGTTAGTTATATCGAATACAAAAGATAGAAATTTAAATGCTTAGAACAAAAATAAATATCTGAATGATACTTATGCATTATTCATAATTTAACACATTGGTAGAAACTCTGCAACACACACACAAAGCCCCTGTCATAATAAACAGTCAAAAATAATTTCCAATATTTATTTTTATTTTTTCAATATCCTGTTGATAAGGGAGGGGGGGGGTGACATAAAATATATCATTCATAGGCAGTACCATAATTTTCAATTAAATCTAAATTCATTTATGGTATGCTTTTAAAATTGACTTAATTAAATGTAAAATCCCTTTTCTTCTATATGTTTAAAAATTAACAGAAAGTAATATTAGTTATCAAAATATTAAACAAAATTAAGGAATTTCACTATTATATGCTAAAACATTTAAGCATCACAGCTTTAGATTTTGCTGTACTACTTCAGATTGATAAATTTAAAAATAGAAGACAAAACATGCATTTAAAACATTAGAATCAATCACGCCAATTAAATACAAAGTTCAGCACTGAATAAATTTAATGACTAACCAATCAAAATATCTATAAAAATAATTCAGTATGGAGGAAAAAATTGTTAAAATATCACAAATGAATGGCAAGTTCAGAAATATTATCTAGTAATTCTGCATATTTCCAAAAAGTCTCTATGTCATTTTTTATTTCTATTGTAAGCTCATTTATATATCCATCATATAAATTGGGAAGTTTGTTGATTAATAATATTTAAGCAGTGTATATAAGCTTAAATATTTGTAGTAAGATATAAGTGTATTAGCAAGAAAACTAAAAAACAATTATAGAATTAAACAGACACATTAATGAAATTAAGGAAGTGTATGTTTCGCCTTGAAAATGTCCATAGATATGATGTAATATTAGTTAATAATTGTTGTTTGCATGCGATTTTATACATTCCGTACCAAAACTTGCTGCTACTGAAAATTACAATCACGTTCAGCTTTATCTAAGAGATTATAGTTGTTTTTCAGCTGTTCTGGCTCTTATTTTTTGTTTTTGTAAATAATATTGGCTACTTGTGATTCTATATTACTCAAGCCGTCTCTCTTTCAGTAAATTTAGTTTTCACTCCACTCCAAAGTCTTAACATAAACATACAAGCAAGACAAATATTTCGTACTAAAGTTTATTGCTGCCAATGGAAAAAAGGAAAGAACATTCATTCACACGAGTTTACTTATATAGTACTTATTTCTTTCACATGAAAATTCAAGTCGACTTGGATTAAAATTCTATTGGCCTTTTATAATTATTTTATTCCAGCCAAATTTTTATTCTATTAGAAAAACATATTCCCGAAATGGACTCGCATGAAGTTATTTATTCTAGTGATCTGAATCTTCGGACCTGTTCCGCTATGAACATCACTTACCTCTTGTAAACAGTAATATTTTGAATGACGTATCGGCAAAACAACGATTTATGATTGTGAAGGAAGGATGTCTAGTTTAAAAATGTGAGTTTTATATTCTGTATGAGAACACATTTTCTAACAGTGTGTATTAATTATAATGTCAAATTTATTTCGAAATGGGAAAAATAATTTTTTTTGTATTACAAACATGTTCATCTAATCGTGCTAGTTGTGTGAGGAGAATAAATCACCTCTAAAATTTGAATCAGTTGTCACTCAAAATTTTTCTGTAGTCGTAAGAAGGTGCAGCTGACTTTCAATAAACTGTATGGATAATTATAATGCCATTTCAAGAATCATGAAGATTATCTTGGAGCAGAAACTCAATGTGGTTTCAAACGATTCAGAATATTAATGAGAAACAAATAAATGTACCCGAACCCGATACATGTGCCAAATTATCTAAAACAAAATTAATTATGAAATGTGAAAAATGCTAGGTACATCATTCTCAGATTGTCCAAATGAGGCTACAAAAGCACATACTGACTTCATCTGCTAAAAAACGAAAATTCAGAATCGATGGTTTGACTCAGTAATGTTATTTTTATAGCAGATAAACATTTTTAAGCTTATATTCTAATTTTCTGTATAGCTTGGAAAAAATACTCTTGCACGCAACTAGCATTACTTAGAAGAATTACCATAAATTTTTTTAATGAATGAGTTTATGTGTAATTGCTTTATTATGTTTTTTTTAATTATCACATTTTCAGTTTTGATTGATATATTACCTCTATTTACATCAAAATAAATCAGCTAATTTATGTTTTCCTTTCTTCTCTGTCTTTCTTTTTGTTTGTTAATTTGTTGTCAGTTATTTGGATCTTTAGTAGAAGTTCTCACTAATCATATCTTATCTGAAGATAGAGAGATGATGTTTTGGAATTCAATCCAATCGATAAATATTTTTGAAAATGCTTATCCTATTTATATTGAATATAATTGTGAAATTTGTACTAAATTAAATGATCTACTGTATGAATCCTTGAAGTAAAATTTTTAGATCTAGAGTAGTCAAAAATAATTATTTAATATCCCATTTTTATCATATGTTCTTCTGCATATCACAAATGACTGTAGTTGTTCAGTTAATTTTGACAAGAGACACTTAACCTTTTGTTAGCTCAGATATTATTATAGGTACTGACATCTACCCAATATCTTATCTTAGCTTTGATAAATATATTCTAAAAAACAGGTGTATGATACAAAATACACACTCATTTAATTACTATCTTAAGATAAAATATGCTATGACGATGTAACTATATAAACACATAAATCAAATATTTAGATTTCTGTGTGATGAGTGCGAATCTGGACATTTGTGGCTCATTCACATCTGTAAAATCAGAATTTGGAGATTTCAATAATGATTCAGTCAATTGAACTTTCTGGAGTTATATAATTTTCAAATAATTTTCCTTAGCCTCAAGGAGAAATATATGCTTGATTGAATATATTGATATGCAAGGCTGATCTTCAATCTACCAATTCTGACTAGTCCATTCTTTCCTGCTCTCAATTCTATGACCATAATCAAATGTCATTGTAGACATTTATGTCATCCCCAATCATGATGATACCTCCTTGTGGAATGTTTGAAGACTGAGGCCCTTATTTCTTTTATTAAATTAGTTGGTCCATGTATTTGTTCTCTTAGCTCTGTTATTGTTTGGCTGGTGATTTTAGTTATTTGCAGTAATGAATAATATCACAAATTTCCAAATCTGTATCTTCAGAAGTTGATTTTTCAATCAGAAAAATGGCTGGAGTGATTGGGGTAAGATCTTTTATGCCTTTGAATAGTTATATTAAAAAATGTAAATTAACAAACTCCTAACATTTACATAAGATAGGGAAAATACAGGAAAATTTGAAAATTTTTGTAGAAGCCAGGAAAATACAGGGAATTTTAATTTCCTTAATTATTTTTTTTTTCCACCTAAAAATGCCAATCTCTAAAGATTGTAAGAATAAAATGTCATAGTCATAGCTTCTAAAAACAGAACAATACCATTCCCAATTGTGTATTATGGAATCTCCCTTTTTTTCTGTAAAGATCAGCCCAGTTTCAATTTGCTCGACAGTTGTTCTTTTTCTATAAGATTTCTGAATTGCAGCTGATGAGAATGTGTGAGATTTTTGTAACTGCATGAAAAAATAGAATACATTTCAATATGTGGAGGCAGCAAGATCATGTTTGTTTAGTCTACCATACTTGAGTTATTGATTAGTTTGTTTATTATTTGAGAAACTGTGTCCTTATTCAAAGAAGATTATAATTGTTTTTTTTTAAACAATGAGCTGCTTAAAATCCGTATGTAAAACAAATTGGGCGAATACAAAAATCAAATTTTGAAAATCAAAAAACTGAATAGGTTTGAAAAGTTCCTCAAAATTCATTTGATGCATACTGCTTGCTTTGTAAGAAGATAATAAGCCTAAGTAATATTGGAAAACCGATACTTACTAGTCATGCCAAAAAAGTAAAACATACAAGGACTTGCCTGACAGTTCCAAAGAGTCTTCATTGATGTTGAATAAAAGGAATGCAGGAAAAGATGACATGTCAAATTGAATATTTGGCCAATTTCGAACTATTTAGATCAAGAATAATAATTTAAAGCTGAATTTTTATGATCTTTAAAACTTGTTGTATCATATTCGTTCTTTAATGCATGCAATCATAGTTGAAATATTTTCACTTATGTTCACTGAAAGTGAAATAGCTAAAAAATGTATATTAGGCTGTGCAAAAATGTCTTACCTTAATTGTTAAGGATAAGATCTGTGGAACTTATGGCTGAAAAACCTGTGGCAATGGATGTGCAAATACTTAAATTGCTGAAAATGAATAAATAAAAAAAAAGTAATCTTGCTTTTTAATGTTTGTTGTTGTTGTTGAGTAATCATTAATTGATTTGTATCATGATAACAAAATTGTTTTGTATTTTATTTCACCTGAGTCCTTAATTTTGTGTGACTTACATTTAAAGAGCATGAGAGGTAATATATATTTATATATAATAATCATTAATATATAAATTTTGTTTTGCTAAATTCTAGATAATAAATGAAGAGAATTTTTTGTGTGTGGATGTAATGCTAAATTCTAGATAATAAATAAAGAGAAATTTTTTTTGGGATGTAATGCTAAATTCTAGATAATAAATAAAGAGATTTTTTTTTTATGTAAATATAAACCTTCTTTTAATATGCTATTATTTCTAATAATGTTAAATTGTTGCTTCTGTTCTTTCTTTTTTCCACTCCTTAAAATCATAGTGCATTATAACTAGGACATAAGTACTATTCGAGCATTTCCTCATATCTTGAATATATGTACAGGAAAAACACAGGGAACTTTTATTTCCAGATTTGAGTGGCAATCCTTTAGAAGCTCTTTTACTTTGTTTCTTTATGTTCCACCAGGCAGTGGTGGAGTGTGTAAATTTCAATGTATTATGCTATATTTCTGCATAAAGAAAAACTTTGTACCACTTGATAGTCAGTTCATTATGTCTGCTTCTAAAATCAAAATGTACTGCTTGGGGAATGACACAAATGTAAAGAAAGATCCAAACTTTTCCACCTCATTTTATGTGCTGGAGTTGATCAAATCTATGCCAATTGGTTGAAACATGGCTGCATCTTCCATTCAGTCAGCAGGTTGTGAAACTGGATATGCATGGAAAGACTGAGCTTTAAATCTTCTGCATTTAACACAGGCATTGCATATTTTTCAGACAATTCACCTTCCACTTAATATCTAATACTATTCTCATATTATGTTTGGAAACGATTGCATCCCAGCATGCTAATCTAGTGTGAAAGTGCTCATTAAACCTTTTGTAAAATTGTGTTTAGTAGGAGGATAGGGATGGAAAATAAGTAGCATATACACATTTAGCAATTTGAGTTTTCTCACAAATTATTCTATTTTCTTATCTAAATAAGTATAGATTGGATAGTGGCTTTACAACGGGCAAACAAATTTTGGAACTCAGCACTCTTTATTTTTTTTGCAAGGTTAATTCTCTTCTTTTTCTTTTGCATTCTTGACAAATCTTAGAATCCAAGCTACTAATTTAGAATATAATTTTGAATACGTTCTTGCATATCACAGCACCTTTTTCTCCAATAAATTTAAATTACATAATATAACCTTCCTTCCTGAAGAAATGTTGGGAACTTCACAATTAGTTAATTCAGTCACACACGAACTATCCGGTGATTATTAAATATAATGGGATTTCCCACCTGCATAACTGAACTACATGACTAAGTGAGCACTTTCAAGAAATTTGGTAGATGAATTCATATTTCATGCTGCATATTGTTGCTTGCTCATAGGACAGCGAGTTATTATTTCTTTAATATTGCATGAAACAAAAACTGATCATCTCTTTTGATTCCACGACCAATACAGAGCAATTGTGTAATCGCTTCAAAAATGATTTCCATTTGAATAAGGTTAAGGGCTTATTGCAACTAGTGAGTCAACCTGGCATTAGAATGGCATTGCATGATCTTTATTATTGGGACATTCATTTTCTTTAAAAGATCCATTGGATCTTGCTCCGACAAGTGAAACTTTTCAACTTACAGAAAGTTTGATCTAAAAAATATGTGAATAGCATATGCCTTTTTATAGGCATCAACAAAAACATGCAACTGTGTGGTATTAACTTTGAAATAATGTGGAATAATTTCTACATCTGTCAACAGATGAATTTCATTAAGCCATTTACTATAAGTGCTACAGATATTATCTGACAAAAGTGAGTACCAACTTAAATTTAGATTCCATGTTTGTTGTAGCTAAATCTTAGGTGACAAGTTATTGAGCTCAGAAATCTGACAATATCTAAAATTTTCTGAACTGTACTTAAGATTCGTTTTTGTAGTCATTTGATCCTGCATTAATTATCTAGATTTAAATTATAATTTAGAGAATCCTTATCCAAATCCCATAAAATTCCTAATAGTTTCATAACTCCACTACTCTTAAAAGCAGAGTTACATTTGATGTTTCTTTCCCAATACTTCAGATTAAAAAATTCTCGTGACTTAATACCTTTTTCAACAAAATTTTCTTCTGCAACAGCACTTAAAACACCCATAGCATAATTGTCAATGTAAAAAAATTTGATTTTAATTTCAGAGCAATAATTTCGAATTATGCATTATCGAGCAGTAAGCTGATAATAAGAATGAACTTGGTAAAACCTCAGAAAACGCTCTACAATGCTTATAACGAGTCTTTTATTTTTATCCGGGAAATAAAATTGAAAAAAGTCTTTGTATTCAGGAGCTATTCTTAATGGCAAAATCGCCAAAATCTTAATTTCAATGTTCGAAGCTTTACAATATTTTGATTACTTTAGTACTATTACTTTTTAATTACTATTACTTAAATAAGTATTATTTACTTAGTACTATTTTACTATTTGGATTACTTTAGTGGCTTAAAACGCCACTAAAGTTCTGGACGTAGCATATCTGACAATTTTGTTATTACACTTAGTTTTCTCTTTCATCTACATACAAGATCTTCTAGACGACAATCTTCGTAATGTGTTTTTTTTTCTTTCTTTTCATTCATTTGCAATCATCTCATAATTATCAAGCATTTCTTTTTTGTTAAATGTGTTTTCATAAAATCTCAACTGGGAGAATTCGAATAGTTATATATCCTTTATTTACTTTGGAAATTTTTAAAACAAGAATTTATAAATGTTTTATTTCACTTAGAAATAATAAATTAATAAAAAAAAAATGGAAGCCACAAAATTAATATTATCATTTCATTTTCTATTTTTTTTTTATAAATTACGTTCAATGTTTTTAAATTTTAAGAAAACTATAGGCGGAATTCTCTTTGAATCATTCAAAAATGGTAATAAGTAAATATTTATAAGCTGGGGAAAATTGTATTTTTTAATTTTTAAAAACTGCATTTGTTTATCTCTACACTTTAAAAATGTGTACAGAAGCTGGCATCTTTAAAAATCCAGCGAAAAGAAAATGTCGTGAGAAGTAAAGGCTTTGGAAATATAGACGACAGGAAACGAAAACGCACAGAAATCTCTACAAAACAATGTTATCCCCTCGGCCTAAGGTCAAGGGTGAGGTCAATGTGACACCTTTTTATCGGTGCAGGGAATGGCATTGACATTTCTTGTAAGAGGGGGTTCTTTTCTTCCCTCCTTATATTAGCTGTGGATTGTTGAATTATGAGTCAGTTAGCCAACGAAAAGAAAAGATGGATCTCAAAGATCTGCAAATAAATTTGAAATAAATAAAGTCCAAGAGAAATATTCATTCAAGAGAAAAGTTCATTTTAATAATAATGCATTCGAGTACACTATCCTTGTAAACCAAATAAATAAAACACAATTGCTCATCTGTTTCCGAAAAAAAAAAAAAAGCATTTAAATCGTCTCGGTATGCCATATATCCTTCAGTTGTTTATAATATTCAAATCATATAATTTTGCTAATCATATTGCAATTTATTTGGAACAAATGGTTTTCATATTTCGGTTTTTTTCCCCAACATTTTATAATTTTTTATATCTTAAAAATTTCCCGAATATCACTACTTTTGAAATTATTTATTTCTTATTGGTTTTTCATTCATAGTTATTTTCCCTTATGTTTCGTTTGACTCTTCATTTTCATTGAATATCTTTTTTCTTTTCTTTTTTTTTTTCGAGTAAAGGTGGGTGGGGGAAATTGTGTGCTAGTTTGCAACGAAAAAAATTACTGCCGATTCAGCACTAGAATATAGATTTTATGGCCCCTCCAGGTCTCAGGTCATGAGGCGACCGCCTCCAACGTCTGTGTGGAAATTCACCGTTGGTGCCACTTACGGTTTATACAAAAACCTATTTTTAGAAAAACTGATTGTCGAATTTAAAAAAAAAAAAAAAAAAAAAAAAAACTGGTTTTGACCGAGTTCGAATTTTTGTCAAAAAAAGGAATAGGGGAAAGTATTTTATTTCATTTATATAAAATAACAAAAAAACGAAATCATCGTGAAAGTCAAAATATATATATATAAAAAAAATTAAGGATTACTTATACATATTACTTACACAAAATAACGAAAACTCAAACAAAAATTTCAAATAATATTTATATTATTTTCACTAATTTTAATTTCTCGTAAGAAAATAGTATTTTAAAAAACATAAAGTATCCACTGAACGGTGGCTAAGTCGTGTTCTTATTTTGGACACAATATTGCTTGAAATTGAAAATACTCGTTCACTAGCTACTGAGCTTAGTTTTATAGTTTTCATGACATCAATTAACAAATATAAGTTCTTTGTTCTTTTATTCGTTGCCTCAAATAATGAAAATTCAGCTTTCAGTGTCTTCAAGAAGCTTATGAATTGATTTTTCTATGGCTTCTTTTAAAAAAGCTTTACTCTCATGAGTAGTTTCTTCAATTTGCTCTTCACCAGAATCGGTTTCCACATTAGAATTTGGAAACATTCTAGACAATATCTTTCCAGATAACTTAATAATTTCGGTTTTTGAAACTAAAGAAAGTACACTAGATTTCTTCACTGAATTAAAAATGTTTTGTGGATTTTGCAACTACAGCAAAAGAGTTGCTAATTCTACTTGTCTTCTTTCTTGAATTCATTCTTCTAAAGCATATAATAATTTCAAACTTATTTCAGTGTTTGAATTTCTGTTAAATGAACTAAAAAATTTAAATGTATCATCACTTGTATTAAATTAGCATCTCGTCGCTCTAAATCTTCAGCTGCTAAACGAATCGGTCCCAAGACTTTAGGAAGTTCTAAAAGTTTAGGATATTCAGCTTCATTCCACATATAAGAAGAACCAATATCATTCAATGCTAAAACAACACATTCTTTTAATTCCAGAAACTTCCAATCATGTCCTCCATACTATTCCACCTTGTTTTACAGTCAAGAATTAAATTTAATTCCTTTCCTTTTTCTTTTTTGATATAATTTAAAGAATGGTGTTTCTTACTGGAGATTTTCTAATGAACTTACAAATTTTTCTAATTTGTGAAACTGTTTGTTTGTAATTGTCAGACAAAATAGGAATAGAATGTACTCGGTTCAAGAGAACCTTCATAATTGTTATATACGTATTCGTTTTCATCTTCCGATTCCTCACTTGAAACATTTATTTCGGCTTCAGCTTCAGTCATTTCTCTATGTTTATATAACACCTCAGTAACTGCTAAGTGGATGGCGTGTGAATAGCATAGTTGATTAATTATAGATTATAATTTGCGAAATTTTTTCATAACAGTAGCACCATCATTTGTGGCTGCAACTATGTCAGTTTCTAGATTCAAGTTGAAATTGTGTAGTCTTTCAGATCCAATGTTCTCTGAGCATCACAGGAACCAGCTATTGGCACTAATCCCAAATTGAAATCTTCTGTCAAAGGGGGACATTAATGTTTAAATATCTATGATTTCTTTTGCTGGTTCACTCTTCTAAAGTTATAGAGATTTTTTTCTCATCCTTTTTTATTGAATCTAATTCAGTAATAGTTTCACGTTTAGCATTGTCATAAAACGGATGAGTGAGATCCATTACTCCAGAATTGTTTCTTGGTAATGAATAATCCATGTTGTTGAAGAGACTCTCTTATGAATGAGCTATTTGTATTACTGTTAATAGAAAATCCATTCATTGCTGCAAGTTTTGATATGATTTTTTCTAAACTACTCCTTTTCCCTTTCTTAAAATTCATTTTTTTTTTTGAAGAAGAAGAAGAGGAATATCTAGGCGTTTCTTCTTCGCCGATCGTTTCTGATTTCTTTCCGATAATAATTTTATGAACTGCTTTCAAATGATTATGTAAATTGCTCGTAGATGATCCTTTGAAACTCAATATTTTGTTACAATGATTGCAGATTGCTTTGTCTATCCGTAACTTTTTGAAACTATCCCAAACTTCCAACTTATTCATTTTTATATAAAAATGAAATTTAAGTTATTAAATAAATATTTTTGAAGTTTATCTTACAATTTTATTATTTTATCTATTTATATTAAAGGAATTTAAAATTATCTAATCTACACATTTTTTTAGGAATTTTGAAAAAACACGCATCTTTTTTTTATCTAATTCCGAAGCTTGACAAAGACATAATTTATGTCGAAACGTTGCGAAAGTAAATATGGATTATTTTAACACCCTGTGTTTTATTTAAAATCCCATTAGACAGAAGCTTTTAGACAGAACCTTTTATTTTACATTAATTTTTGAGAGAAGAAATTTATATTATAAAATTAAATTTTTAAAATGTAAAATAGAAAATACAAACATAAAAATTAGAAACATACTTATTACTTAAGTTGTTTTTTACCAAGTATAGCAGCTCTATGTTTTTGTTTCCAGTTTCCACTTTACAATACTAAGCCAACCTGTCGTGACTCGTGACAGGTTACACATATGTATATGTACTAACATAAAATAAATCGGTTAGACACGTCTTTTCCACATGCGCAGGCGCAGCTACGTAGTGCACAATGCACAAGCACTGGCCAACGCAACTCGCAACGTTGAAAAAATGTGTTTGCTGCCCGTTGCATAGAATGAATAGCAAATAAAACCAGTTTAAAATTAATTTTTATATAATAATATGAATTCTTTAAACCAGTTTTCTTAATCTAAAAACTGGTTTTCAAATGTGACAAATTTACTTTAAAAAACCGGGTTTGAAAAACCGTCAAACCCTAGTGCCACTTAGTCTCTTTTCCGAGAATGCTTCAATGCGAAGGATATGAAAAGTCTAAAACTGAAATTAATAATTTATAAGCATTATGCATTTGATTTTTCATTTCGCTCTTTCCCAATAACATTTTATCTTTTTATTTGATTTACTATCCGTCTTCGATTATGTGTTTTGGAATGTATGAGTACTGAGATCTGCTGCCAGCTAAAGCTCTGAGAGATGATACTTTTATTTTTGCTCATATTTTTACAGTTAGAGTAATTGAAAACACATTTTCTTTATAACATTTGATAGATAAAAAGCTAATTGCATTTACTTTAGACTTATTCTGTACGGTTTGTAGACTTTTAATGATTCTTTGAACAATATTTTGGTCAAAGTCATTCAAAGAAAGTTCAAGTCAAAGAAAATTCATTCAAATTTGAATGAATTTTTCACTTTAAAGCGCTTGACAAAGGGGTCAACTGGAAAGTCTGTAAAACATATCTTATTCTTCAATAAAAATTTTCTTTTTTCATCTAAGAAGATATTTTTTTGCTTCAAAACGATTTTTTTTTAAGAATGATTCTTGCTGCAAAAGATAAAGTAAATTTTGCAATCAGTATTGCTTTATTATATGTGCATTGCAATGGTGAGGTAATTTAGCTAATTAACCGTTTCTCTTTTCATTTGATTCGAACTAAATGCGGAACCACATTGGGCTAGTTCGACCATAGCTTCAGCTTTTATTTCTTGTTTTAGAAAATTCTTTGTAATACATAGTTCTTACGTAGCTTTTTCATGCTTCTTTCACAAACTTCTAATATTTCTTCTTGCAAACAAGGCTCCACTAATGGACTCAATGAATCATCTTTTTTTTTTGTGTGTGTGT